>JAPXFY010004347.1:0-18275 GCA_030674185.1 Monoplex corrugatus | reverse complement strand
GTCCAAAATTTCAAATAAGATTATCGCATCGCTTCAGAACAGCCCTGGAGAAAGAAATTAAAAATATATATAGACGGAAATTAGGAGCCATCTCAAAATCATTGAATCAAACACCAAACATTTCAGAAAAATCACTGTTGTTTTTTTAAAAAAATAAAGCTATTAACTTAAAAAAAAGTCTTAGTTTTTTACTCAAAATTTTCCCTTTGCCAACAAATAAATAAAAACATTTATTTTGAAGTACTAAAACTGAAAAAAAAATTAAATCTAGATAAAACATTTTTTTTTAAATACAAACCCAAAAAAACCTAATCTCAAGCATAAAATTTATATACATATATTTATTTGATTTTTATAAATACTAAATAAAAAATTAAATAATACTAAAACATTCGCCACTGAGACAAAAAATGCCCCGAATAAAATGCATACTTTAAATTTGATTGTAAAATCTGCTTCAAATCACAAAAATTTAAATTTTTTAAAGATCCCGCTATCTTTGTTACCAGAAGTTTGAGTTGGTGAGTTTTACACCCATGGTCCCCAAAATGCAGGCAATGGGAAGCCCTCAGCTCCCCCGCAGAGAGAGCTGTTTCCCACAGTAATGAGCCCCAGGTAAAACCCCAAATGCATTTGGGATGTGGAGGACTGAGGGATTAGATAAGCGGGCCTTCAGTTGATGTCCAGGCAAGTTAAAAGCTCCCAGAGCAAAATCCCTCACCGGAAGCCGCTTTCCCCGGGGGCCTGGCCGTGGGCGGCATAGACCCCTTTTTAGCTGTCGGGGGAAGTTATCCAAAAAATTTTTGGAAGCAACCAACAGTTTGTTACGCTTGTGTGATTGGGGCAGGGATGTGGGGAAGGTTTTTTTAAAGTGAAGCTTGGGTCCTAGTAGGAAAAGTTCATGCAAGGATGTTCTTGCTTTTAAAATGCCGAAAACCCAAAATTTTCAAAAAAAGTTGCAAATTCAACAGGGGGGGAAAAGCATGCTGGGGGGTTTAAAAAGCATTTGTTTGTGGATAAAGTAGTAAAGTTTTATGATTTATTTTTGGGTTGCAGGTAGCGTTTTTATTAAAAATGTGGGGAAGAAAGTTAAACCGTAAATAAAGCATCCCACATCGTGCGAAATCATCTCGATTTCAGTGATTTTTTTACTTAGTATGAGGGAAAGAGATACAAGCAACTGAAATCCCCACATTCGTGACAAATCATTTAAATTTGGGGCCTTTCGCATGTAAAGAAAACGTTAGGATGATTTTGTAATTGAATTCCCCCTTTTTTAAATATCTCACGTTAAACAAACACCTCACAAATTAAAAAAAAGTAGTGAAAGTAATTATAATTTAAAACAACACAAAAACGCATTTAAAGGGAGTGTGTAAATTTTTTAAATTGCAGCACAAACAGAATTTAAATCGTTCCGTTTCCAAAAAATGGGAAAATGAAAAAAGGGGGACACAAATTCTGTTTGTTTTCCATAGTGGTGCAGGGAATTCCAAATGCTGTTTTATTTTTAAAAACAATCCATGTAGGTGAATCTTTTGAGAGTGCAAAAAAAAGTTATTGTGGTTTAATAACCTTTCTTGTGGTTCTTTGAAAAACCTTATTGAAAAGTAAAGCATAACAAAAAATTAAAACCCATTATAAAATAGTTTTTATACATGTGGTATAATAATATAATGCAAGCAATTCTGAAATTTTATTAAACAATATTTAGTGATGGAAACTTTTAATCTAATTCAATTTTCATGACAAGCAGCAGAGCTAAAACAAAAATATGTTTTTTCCAGTGTTCACCGAATAAATTTTCATAAATTCTTCTTTTTTTTTAAAACAGTATTAACTTTAGTATTAACAGCCACTAGATCATGTTTCTCAACCTTTTTGACACAATGTTTTTTTAAAACGCATGATTGTTTACATCTTAATTTTTTTTTAACATTTTAATTTAATTAATTTAGGAGTATGGAAAAATATTTAGTTTTCTATATACAAAAACTTTGTATTTTTTAATTTAATTCCTTTAAATTGAATTGTATTAATCTGAATACTTTTAAGTCATCCAGCGCTCCCTTGAAAGTTTGCGGGCCCTTTGAGAATCACTGCCTAGAAACAAAACAAAGGACAAAAACATCAGTGAATGTTGTTAACCTGGTTAACGTTTCCTCTACAATCAAATTAAAGGTTTAATTATGAGACAACAATTCAGTACTTTGGGGGTGTAGGGACTTTTCAAATGTGTGCGAGGTGCGTTTCAAGTTAAGTGCAAAGCAAAAAAACTCAAAACTTAAGTACCAAAATATTAAATGCGATGCCAAGGCTGTACCCACCAAGATGAAGCTAAAAGTCTGAAAGAGGAAGACCGTTAACAAAAATTGGGGGGGGTTGGAGCAAAAACAAAAAAAGGGAGGGAGAAAATAAATGTCCAAATAATAAAAAAAAAAAAATACAACACGAAAAATGATTTTCAAAGCTTTTCCCGTTTGTTTTAGTAATAATGACTTATCTATTGGTATTAACTTTAGATGACAGAGTAATCAGAGAAGCTTTTGGCCATTTGAAGGGAAGTGATTTGCTTAATTCTCACCAAAAGCATAAGGAACTTGTCAAGTAGACATTGGATAAGCCGTCTCAAGATAATTTCCCCCCCATCCCTTTGGAGGTGTCAGTGTAGCCTTCCCTTTCAGGGCCCCGGGTACAAGGCATTTGAGCTGAAAAACCCCCTTCTCCAACAATTGACCCGCCCCGGGTATCACAAATATGACTGGACACAGAAACTCCGGCTTGCAAATCCTCCAAAAAAAAATATATGTTCTTTTACCTTTTTTGGATGGTTTTAGGGTCCACATCAAGAACCACCAAGTCACGCAGACGGGCAAAAACACGTTTCTTTGGCCGGACCACCACAGATGCTCAATCCTGAATAATGAAAGAAACCCTGTTTGGTTTTAAATTGCATAAAATGTTTTATGGAAAAGAAATTAAATTAATTATAAGAATGTAATCATTTTAAGAAAAGCACTTTGTTACAGACACTTTTGTTTTTTACTTGGATGTATGTCAGCAATTTGCTTCTTATCGCAGACAGCCCTCTGAAGGGCCAAGCACGAGACATTTAAAGTTCACAACACCAGGTCCCTTCGAACCCTGGGACACTAAGAAAAACTAGACAATCCAGTTAAAACCTCAAACAACACACTGTGTGACAATCTGAAACCAGTACTGTCTGCAAATGTTTAAACACAAGCAAAACGATACGTTTCAGTTTTCCCGTTAGTACTTTCATTCAAGACCAGTGCAAGGGTTAAAAAAAACATTATTAAACCATGAAAAAACCTATAAAGCGAGCAAAGACACATGGTTGCATGAGGAATTTCAGGGACAACTTAATAATTTGACAAGCAAAATGATTTTTTTACACGTTATTGTCAATTTGGCGTGTGCCTGCGTTCCACCTGTTTCCCTGCCACCACTCTCTGGTCCGTCTCTTGGTTTTTTCTTTTTTTTAGAGGCGTAAGGTTTTGTGGTATTGCCGAATTCATGTAGTTGATGGTAGCAGCAAAGCTTTAGGTGCGCATGAAGTCCAATGGGGGAAACTCCACCTGGAATTAAAATAAATCAATAACTTAATTTAACTTTTCAATAAAAGCTTTTTCAAAAGAAAAATAATTGTTTTTGTTTCTGCTAAAAAAAAACAAAAAAAAAGATAAAAGCAAACAATTCTTTTAAAAAAAATTCTAAAGTAAAAGAATCCACACCACAATACAAACGTAACCCCAGAAAACGAATCATTGGAATTTTTTTTTTTCCTGCTGAGAATACTAAAAACATTGAAGCCAATGAGAATTAACCTACTTTAAAGAGTCGGGCATTTAAAGGTCGACACAAAACTGCAGCATGCGTTATAATAAACCGAACGAAATTTATAATATAATTATCATAATAGTTTTTTATAGTTTATAATAAAAAAAATTTGTTTATTGTATTTGAACAACAAACACACACATTGTAAATGTATATATATTGTTGGTGTGTGTGGGGGGTGTTGTGGGGGTGTGTGTTTTGTGTGTGTGTGTGTGTGTGTGTGTGTGTGTTGTGTGTGTGTGTTTGTTGTGTGGGGTGTGTGTGTGTGTGTGTGTGTGGTGTGTGTGTTTATCAATACGTCAAATAATACAATAAAAAATATTTTATACATTAAATATATTTATTCATTTATTTTACAAAAATCTTTTTATTTTATTTTACTTTAATAAAAAATATTTGAATGAATGAAAATAATTAGTATTGGCATTCAATTATTTGGAACGTAAAACTTAAACAAAACCTTCAGTTCGTTCTGTTTTATTAAAAGGGTGTTAAAGCGGGCATTCAATCAGCCTAAAGAAAAATGGCCCGCAGCAGACAAATAAACCACTTACAAAACAACTTTTTAAGAGGTGTTTTAAAGTCTTGATAAGCGGATGTCTGCTACTTTGATGTACTCTTTTTAATGATCGAGCGATGCTTGTTGAAGGGTAATTAAATAAGTGGCGGTTTTGCGCATCTAAAAAAATTTAACCCAAAGAAAGAAGACCGCATCCCTGAAACAAATGAAGTATTCAAACAACTAAGCGTTGACAAGTTATATACGGCATGTACCTTTTGTCTCACAGAATCCAGGTGATATTGCGCAGGTAAGTGTGACGTGAGATCGAAGGTTGTATTTGCCCACCACCCAGTTGAGACACTCTGAGACCCCAAAACAACATTTCCTGAGCGGCCTGCCTCGTAACTCCAAAAACACCTACAATAACATAAATTACCACAATACATAACTTCAAAAAGTTGATAAGCGAAAACAATTCATGGAATTCTGCTTTTTTTTATATGACGCTTTTATGAAATTGGGGCTCTTGAGCACACTGGTAAACGGTAGCCTTTTTAAAAGGAGAATTTTATGTGGAATAAAGTAATGAGAAGAGTACCCTTTGACTTCAAACTGAAACTGACATCGGTAGCTCCTCTAGGTTGATCCTGAGAGGTTTCATCCCAGTTCTCATGGTCTTTCAATTCAAACCCCAAGCACGATCAGACACAGACAGATACATATCCGCAAATAAACAGGAGAAAAAATCGTATAATTAATAAAATTGGAAAATCTGATAATTAAAAGAACAGGTCAATTAAAAAAAAAAAGGGACTGGGTGACATTATTTAAAATTTTTTTGTTTTTCTAAATGAAAGAAGTGATTTCTTCTGTGTGAAGTACATGCAAGTGTCTGTAGAATTCTGAAACCTGAAACGTATAGGACGAAGTGGGGTCAAACCCAAGACCTTTGGTGGCTCAGACGCGGCATCCCCAACCCTTTGAAGAAATCACATTTTATACAAGCAATGATAAGGGAAAAAAATATATTTTCTCAATTGTTTTTCCTTACATGTGCAAAAAGCTCATATCTAACAAAAACTAAGGGCCGATTTATAAACAGAGCAAATTGCAATCTCTAAAGTGCCGTGGAAAAAGGGGGAGTTCTGCGGTGATCTACTAATAAATTTTAAAATACAAAGTGCAGCTGGTCATTTCCAAATTACCAACGCAATCATCAAGGCATTAAAATTTGTCCCCATAAATTTTGCATCAGAAAGGGAATCCCCAAAAAAGGGTTTGCCTGACATTAGTGTTGTAAATCTGTTAAAATTAAAAAATATTATTTCTTAAATAATGTTGGGTTTTTTTTTTTTCCCCATTTTTCCAAACAAATGTTCACTACGTTCAAAAGGTTTGGGGTCGGTAAGATTTTTTATGTTTTTGAATTAATTCTATTTCCGTTATCCAAGCCAAAGTTGCATTTTATTTGATAGAAAATACAGTAAAACAGTAATATTGTGAAAAATAAAAAATTTTAAATAACGTTTTCTTAATTTTAACTTTATAAATAAACTTGTTTATTTTAATATAAAACTGTTATTTATTTTTACATTTTAATACACTATTGATTTTTAATATATTTTTGAAGTATGTAAACAAACAGTACTAGTTATAGTTTTAAAAGTAAATAGTAAAAGGGTTTTTTCTTGCTTGTTTTAGGCACAAGTCCACTAATAAGATCCAGCCCAGGTATTGGGGGATAGGACAGTGATCGAATTGTGGATAATGTCCCCTTTGTTGGTAATCTGTAGAGACTGAAGCTGCATGTCCCCCTACAAGCAAATTCGGAATTAAATTAAAACAAGAAACTTTTGTTTTGGATTCGACATAACATGACTCTGAAACCAATAAGTACACTGCAATTGTTTAAGAGGCTTGAAATATTCGGTTTCAGAAAAACAAACAGCAATGAAATAGATCAAATACCTGTGGAGTTACCAATAAATACCATTCATGAGTCAGACTTATTAAAAGGGTTGTTCACCCAAAAATAAAATTAAGTCATGTGTCAAAAATTATATATTTAAACAAACATAATCAAGCGACGAGAAATTTTTGTGCAAAAAAAAACAAAAATAACGCTTTATTCGTCCATCTCTTCTCTTCCGTGTCTTTCTCCTAAGTGTTGCGTAGTGTAACAGGCGCATTGTGTTATAGCAAGTAGGCTCTCTATTGGCGACGTGGTCTTGTTGTGTGGTGTGACGTTCAACCAAACGTTGCGCATAACAATGCCTGAAATCCAGGCCCAAAGAGAATTTGGTAAAGCGTTTTTTGTTTTGTTTTTTTGCGCTCAAAAAAGTATTCCGTGCTCGATAATTAAGATAGCCACTGTGTCGTTGGACTCTTTTAACGATTTCTTTAATAACTTTTTTGGGCCTCAGTTTTCTTCCCTGGCAGCCTTTGTAGCATTGACTACCTCTCAGATTTAAAAAATATTACATTTTGTTCGGAAGATGAACAAGGTCTTACGGGGTTGGTACAGCTGGGGGTGAGTAATTATTGACTTAATTTTATTTTTTGGGTGAACTAACCCTTAAAGGTGAGATGAAGCAACCTTACCCCATACAGGAGGGACTGTACTGCGTCTTTTTCATTTGTCGTTTTTTGCCTTTTTTGTGGGAGTGAGGAGGGGTTGGAGTTGGGAAGAGGAATACTGTCCACCAGTTCCAAAACCCTGGATTTTGGTAGAGATCTTCACTGAATAACGGCAGCCCCCCTAACTTTGAACCTGGAAAGGAAGGATTTTATGTGTGTGAGGATGAAAAGAGACATGCGTTAGGGGGCGAACGCTAACCTGGGAACGGAATCTTTGTCACCATACATTTAGGGTTGAAGGTGAAGTCCTTGGCTCAGGATGTGTTGATGGGAGAAGCCTTCAAGGCGGCATTTTTCCATTTCTCTCCTTCAAAAAAAGCCACCGGGGTGAATAAAATAGTTGTTAGGCCCTTCAGTTCTTTGCTGGGTTGCATTGTGTTTACTGATTTGCTTTAGGTATTGGCACTGCGAAGCTCCAGTAATATCTTTTTATGCTCATCCTGATTTCTCTAGGTGAAAACTTGCGATATCTGTGAGGTGCCCTGATTCATGTTCAACTACACCACACACACACACACACACATGCACAAAATTATACCAGTAATTATTAGCAAAAATTTCTTTTTTTAAATATGCTTTTACTCCCCCCCCCACCTGTAGGTAAAAAATCCAACAAAAGAGGTTGATTTGCCATCATAGAACCCGATTGGGCCACAATGGAGGGTTTTAAACATCCTCAAGTCCCCCCTTTAAAAAGTGTCTCAATGATATGAGCAAACCTGATTATTTAAAACAAGGGAAAGTTTTTACTGATGGCTCCTGAATACTCTCCCAGTGTGCCATTTCTTTTGGGGGTGTGGGAAATGATGTTCCCCGCTGGTGTTTCTCTTTGATCCCTAGTTTGGGAGTGTTGCTGAAGGTGTAACTTCCAGATCAACTCCTTTCCCCGCTTAAGAAATTGGCTAGTTTGACTGTCGCTATAAAACAGGTAAATGAAGGTCACAAAAAATGTAAGGCAAAAACGTTTCTTTATATGTATCAAATTTCTAAAAATAAATACTTTTCAAAATAAATTTTTTAATAAAATTAAGCCAAAATTTCATATTTATATGAATAAATAAATTTTTAATCGAAATTCATCATTTTTAATTGTAATTTTTTTTTTATTTAAATTGTTTTCTATATTAAGTCTAAAAAGCAAACAAAAAAAAACTTTTTATATAAGAAATGCATAATGTTGAATTATCTAAATATTTTCTTTTTATTTTTTATATTAAATTAAATTTAGAATAAACACATTTAATACATATACAAAAAACACCCACACAAAAACACACACACACACAACACACCCACACACACAACACAACCACACACACACACACCACACACACACCCAAACACACACACACACACACACCACAACACAACACCAACACACACCCACACACACACACACACCACACACACACCCCACCACTCTTGGACTGAAAAATGTTGAATGTTTTTGATCTTTGTAAAATGACTTTTATGCAACTAAATTGTAGTATTAAGATATTAAACAGAACAGTTCTTTTCTGCAAACCAAAACCCTTGGTCCAAAAAATCAATGACTCCAAGTCTAAATCAAAGGGACAACTTAGGTGGTGCCGTCTTTCGGCATCAAATGTCTTAAGGTTGTGAATGAACTTGAGCAGCTGGTCAGCTTTGCTTCCTTGGATTGAGCTCAAAAGGCCCCGGGCAGAGAGGAGTCGAGCCCCCGATGAAGCAATGAGGGACGGCACTTCCCCTGTGCTGTAGACCAGTCCGTACCAGTGGCCAGTTTAGCCTCCACTCTCACAACCACACATTTCACACGAACCATATCAAGAAAACAACTGAGCCCAAAGGCCTGAATCTTTATATGGACCTATAAAATTTGTTGCCAATGCTAGGGTTTTCCCTGTTTATTCGAATCGTATGATGGCCTGTGCCCTGGCTTGTGAGATGGAGTACTGAGGTCAATCATCGCACCTTGAGGATTCTGGAACGCCAGGTCCTCTTGATGTTACGAGGTGCTCAAAGTTTGAAGTTGACTATCACAGCACTACGCACATAAGCACATAAATATATTGATAAACCCCTAAGGAGTATGCTTAAAATAAGGTATTTGAAACTCTTGGCAATTATTGTTAATAAAGGTGCAGTCACATTTTAAATTTCGACTAAAAAAAAACCTCGTCATAGGTTTTTGCTATGTGTAAAGCGCTCACCAAAAACACCTCAAAAGGCTGTTGGTCAATGCGGAATAAATGACCAAATTTAACCTATGCGAAATGTGTGAAAGAAATCTTTCATCTCAAAAACCCCGAAAACCAATAAATTCTTATTGAAATGGTTGATTTTCGTTGGTAAAATGTATATTTTCCACTCCCTGTTTTGGTAAGGCAAGGTTATGTGAGTCCCACTGTACCAAATGGCCCGTGTAGGTTTGGTTTTCTTTCAGGGTCTGATGGAACAATACCGATAAAAATACATTCATAAATATGTAGTAAAATCAAAAAAAGCATTCATTCAAAGGAAAGTTTAGCAAATTTTTCAATAAAAAAACTCATCTCAAGCTCTTTTCCTCCCATCCTCTTTTTTTTCCTTCTTTCTTGCCAAAAAAACCACTGAAGAAACCTCCTCCACTTGTTTCTGAGGGGTGGCCTTTTAGCACCACTTCTGCCCTGACCGAACCCCTGGGAAAGAGAAAGTGAGCTTACATTTACCTGGATTCAAAATATAAAGAAGCTTCTGTTTTGGTAAATGTTGTCATCCCTCCTCATGTTTTCTTGCAATCATGTTAAACATCCAGAACTTTCCCTCCAAGCCTGAGGGAAACAAAATAAACAAATGTATAACAGTGTGGTCCAAAAAAGTCGAGACCTTTTATTGGAAATAACTATATTTTTTTAATTAATTAAAAAGAAAATGTTAGTATTATTTTAATTACATTTTGAATCATTAAAACTATTTTATCAGCAAACAACTTGGAGAAAAGTTAAATTGAAAATGAATTTCTGATTTGTTAGTTTTGGTTTCTATGTAGCTAATACCTTGTCTTTTTCTCTGTTTTCCGGACTTTGCCCTGTGTGAGTTTGTCTTTGTATGTGCTTTGTAAGCCTTAGGCGTGCCTGTGTTCTTTTGTTGGCCCTCCCCACTGGTTAAAAGTGCTTGATATCATTCGAGTATATTTGATGCTGTATTTCCACCTGACCAATCAGGAACCATGTAAGAAACAACTCCAGTTAATCAGAAAATCTTTGAAGATTAATGACTTACCATTGCCTGGATTTCTGGCACTGGAACATCAGGCCTAATTTTTTTGTAGGGGCGTTTTCACCATGCAAGGCTAAGACCCGCAGATCCACCTGGACAGTACTAGAATACCCCAAAACAACTTGTTGTTCTTGGCTTTGACCCAAAAATAATTCACCGTCTGTTGTACAATACAATTGTAAACAGAATAATTTATATTTTGAGTAACAATTTGATGTATTTATTTTATAATTACACTCACGGCCACTTTATTAGGACCCTGTCCAATGTCGTTAAATTAATTTCAAGCAGCCAATCACATGGCGGAACCGTGCATTTGGCTGTAGAAGGTCAAGAAACCCTCCTGCCATTCAAACCGGATCTTTGGGGAAGAAAGGTATTTTGATGACTTTGAACGTGGCATGTTGTTGGTGCCAAAGGGTGGTCTGAGTATTTCAGAAACTGTAATCTATGGGATTTTCACGCACAACCATCTCTGGGTTTACAGAGAAGGTGAAAAAGAAAAAACAACCAGTGAGCGGCAGTTCTGTGGGCGGAAATGCCTTGTTGATGCCAGAGGGTCAGAGGAAATGGCCCAGATGGTTGGTGTAAGAAGGGCAACAGTGACTCAAATAACCACCCATTAAACCAGGTGGGAAAGGCATTCTGAACGCACAGTCGTCGAACTTTGGGCAGAGGGCTACAGCAGCGAAGAACCACCCCCGGGTGCCACTCCTTTCAGCTAAGAACAGGAAATGAGGCACAATTTGCACAACTATCGAAATTGGACAATAGAAGATTGGAAAAAACGTTTTCCTGGTCTGATGAGTCTCGATTTCTGCTGCGACTTCGGTTTGGAGGGTCAGAATTTGGGCTACAAATGAAAGATGGATCCTCCTGCCTTGTTCAACGGTTCGGTGGGGGTGGTGGTGTCTGGTGTGGGGAATATTTTCTTGGCATCCTTTGGGCTCTTGGTCCCAATTGAGCATCGGCAACGCCACAGCCTACCTGAGATTGTTGAGACCATGTCCTCCCTTTATGACCACAATGTACCCAAACTTGATGGCTCTTTCACGGATAAAAGCGCCTGTCTAAAGCTGGATCATTCAGACTGGTTTCTTGAACTGAAATGAGTTCGCTGTAAAAGGCCTCCCAGCACCAGATTCAATCCAATAGAGATCTTTGGGATGTGTGGAACGGGAGATTCGCAATGGTGTGCAGCCGACAAATCTGGGAACTGTGTATGCCTATTCATATGGACCAAATCCCTGAGGAATGCTTCCAGCACCTTGTTGATCTATGCGGAAGAATTGGGCAGTTCTGAAAGGCAAAAGGGGCCAACCCGTTACAGCAGGGTACCAAAAAGTGGCCGGGAGTGTATATGTAATTATTATTTGGTGGTCCTGTAAATTTCCAACAAGCACACACCATTAAAAGTTTAGGTTGAAGGGATACTCCACCAGAAATGAAATTTGTATCATTTCCCTCAAGTTTTGCAACCCTCTTGGTTTCTTTCTTCTGCTGAACACAAAGGAAGATATTTTGAAGAATGATTGGAAACTTTGGTACCATTGACCCCATTTTTAAAATTTTTTTTTTTTGTCTATAGGGGAAATCAATGGTAAACAACTGTTTGGTTCCAATCATTTTCAAAAATTTTCCCTTTGTGTTACAGAAAAAAAAAATTAAAAGGTTGCAACAACTGAGGGTAGTAAATGTGACGAATTTTCATTTTTGGTAACTCCCTTTTAAATGGTTTTGAAAGAAGTTCTTAGGTTCCCAAGTTTATCAAAAATCAGTAAAAACATATTTTTATATAAATTACCTTAAAAAGTGTTTTCTATTTAAAATACAGTATTTAAAACTTAATTAATTCCTTGAAGCAAAGCTAAATTGAATTTTTTATTATTTCAATTTTTGTGCCTTATATTTTTGCGGAAACAGCAATACATTTTTATCAAGATTTTGAAAAGAAGTTAAAAAGAAAGCATTTATTTTAATAGATTTTTTTTTAAACCCTGCATCTTTCTGTCACTTTTGCACATTTTTTTTTTCTTACAAATTTTGAAAGTATTCATTTTTTTAAAAAAAAATAAATTCTTAAGACCCCAAACTTTTGATGGTAATTTGGGTCGCAATATGACAAGACAATCCTGGTTGGCATCTCAATTGCAAGTTCTGACCTCAAGGTGCAGGTTTGCTTTGGGTGATTGAGCTCAACTTCTGCATTAGGTTGAGACATCCTTGCGGAGGCAAAAATGGGTTTAAAAAACTGTTGAAGAAAAAATCGTTCACATGATGGTTTTTGATGATGGTTTATGATGCTAACACTTGTTGGTCAAAAATCCTTTAACCTTAAAGTAATTCACAATGTTAACTGGCAAACACCAAACACAGTACATTAATTTTATTTTAAAAGGAACTGTATTCCATTCTTTTGCATTTGGGTTTAACTTTGTAAGGTAATTATGGGGTGTAGTAAAATAGTACACATTGTGATTCTGGAGTTTGTGGCATAAGGGGTGTGCCTGGGCTTTTGGATCACAAGCCTTTTAAATAGAAAATCAAAAATAAACCGTGGCAGGTAACACACCACCCAGAAAAATCAGCATGAAAACAAAAGGATTTGCAACAGTAAACTGTATACCCAAATATTAATTTTTTACTTTTTTACAATTTACCATTTTTTTTAAAGGCTTTAACACCATGTTTTTTCTATTTTGCCTTATCATGTCTAATATTTTTTCTTTCAACACCTCCAGTTGGACAACACCAAAACACATGGCAAAGGTAAATAAACAGCCAAGGCCATTTAATAAAATTGCCTCTGTGGCAAACCTTCTGTGGATAAAGATAATACGTTTAAACTTTAAATAAAGTCTAATTTGTTAACATTAGTTAAGTATTAAAACATTGAACTATAATGACAATACATTTGAACAGTATTTTTAATCTTTTTAATGTTATTAATAAAAAATAATTAATAGCTTTTATTGTAATTAAAGTCAGGTCCCTTTATTTATATAGCGCTTTTACAATACAGATTTTATCAAAGCGCTAATTGTTTGTTCATTCAGTTCACAGTGCATTAACTAATTTTTAAAAAAAAAAAAATTATGTTTATTTTAATATTGATTAAAATGTTGAAATTAACATTTTATGATTAAAAATCTATAGAAGTATTGTTAATTATTTGTTTTGTGTTATCTAATAAGTAAAAACTAATGTTACCCAATGAAACCTTTCTGTAGTGTTAACATTAAACATACGTATGATTTCTTGCTTCCCATTTTTTGACTGATTTCGCTTTGCTTGTCCGCCAAACCACACAAAAATATCAAGGATTTTAATAATTTTTATATATTTTTTACAAATTGCCAAAAAGTAAATTGCTGAATAAAATAAGAAACTTTTTGATTTGGTTTTTTGTATATTTTTACAAATTAGCTACAAAATGTAAATTGCTGAAATAAAAACTAAGAAACTTGCAGAATCTATTTCTAGGATTAAATTAAAAACAAAATTCTCAGATTTTTTGATTCGCGATACCCTGTATGTTCAGTGGGGGAATAAATTATAATTTTAAACGTAAAAGCCATCCTCAACGAATGTTGAAAGTTTTTTTTGGTGGGAGCAATTATTTTTGTGTACTTCCCTCTACAACTGGTATAGTTATGCTAGCTCCCCCACACAGATTATACAAACCACCCCCTCAAACACACCATTAGAAACCACCGTATGATTGACAAAACCCTTTTCCTTATTAACTAGAAAAATTACAAGGTTTTGAAGCCAGTTTCATGCCTTTTTAGGACATGCATACATAATATACACACACACACACACATAATTTTTAAAAAATAATATAATAAAATTATATAAAAACTTAAATGCAGAAAATACTTGGTTACTCACGTAACCTCTTCCCTGGTTAGGGAACGAAGTATTGCTAGTATAGCAGTGGGGAAAACTCCTTTTCCCGGTTTTTACTGAACCTTATGTAAAACGCATTTGCAGCTGCACAGGACGCCTAGGTCTGCTCGCTTCAGGGTTGCTGGCCAACTGCATATCCAATGGCGAGGACGCTTGACGCGCGACCATGGGGTATCCACGTCAGAGCCCGTATGGGGCGAGGCCTAGGTATATAGCCCCGAAATTGCCAAAATGCAGTTTTTCGATGAAGCGACAAACCCCCGTTTAAAATATTGCGGCCGGCTAGCAATTTCGTTCCCTAAAGGGAACTGAGGTTCGGAGTACCAAGTAGTTCCCTTTCGAAGGTCCTTTATTGCTAGCTAACGCAGTGGGAACGCTATGCAAAACGCTGCACTGAAAAAATGGTTGCCATGCAACTCAGGAAACCCCTGAGCAAACAGAAACAAAGCCATAAACCATAATATGCTTCACAAAAAACCCCAAACCCCCTCGGATTTGGTGAATAATAGTAAATTCCTGAAGGGTCAAGAAATGAACACACCACCTTAGCGGGGTTTATACGAAAATTTTTTTAACCGGCAAGAAGGGGTTATATACTACAATAGAGAATGTGATTATCCACATAACAAGTAAGACAAGGCCAGACACTGTCGGGGCCAAAATCATACCGAAGCCCCCTGCCGAAGGGAGGGTTTTTTCCAATTTAGAATTTCATAAATTGGCGGCGGGCCCACCGGCCCCTAACAGTACATGAAGGGAAAACCCGATGGACCCCCGACGAGCCATGCCTTGGTCAAGGGCTTTGACCACCTAAGGGGCAACTTTTGGCCGTGGGCGTAAGCCACAGAAATGGCCTTACATCCATCTAACAGCCTTGCTTAGTGACAGGGCCCCTTTGGAACCCGACCCCAAAGCAGAAAAAAACTGTTCTGACTGTCTAAACGCGAGAACCCCAAAATGATTTCCAGCGCCCTAACCGGGCAGGAAAATTAACCTCCCCATCCTCTGTGGAAGGGGGAAGGGCTAACAATGTCACCCCCTGCGCTCTGAACGGCGTTGAGAGCACTTTGGGTACATAACCATGCCTGGGCTTGAGAATACCCTGGAATCCCCGGGACCAAACTCCAGACATGCCGGGCCCCACCGAAAGAGCCTGCAGATCTCCCACTCGCTTGATAGATGCCAATGCCAACAGGAGGGCCGTCTTTTAGCGAAAGAAGTTTAAGATCAACCGACTGTAGCGGTTCGAAGGGCGGACCCCTTAGAGCCCCTAGGACCGTGTAGGTCCCAGGATGGCACAGAAGGAGGTCTGGAGGGGTTAATCCCTATAGCACCTTTTAAAAATTTCACAACCAGTCATTCCTTCCCAGTGACTGCCCGGGGCTACCAGAACATGGTGAGCTGCAACAGCGGCCACATACACCTTGAGCGTGGACGGGGAGCGACCCGCGTCCAACAGCTCCTGTAGGAATGAGAGAACCACTGATATTCACATGACTCTGGATTCAGACGGTTTTTCGGAGCACCAGCCGGAAAAAAACGCCCACTTTGAAGCATAAAGGCGCCGAGTTGACGGGGCCCTAGCCTCAGATTATAGTGTTCAACACTTTCACAGGAAGGCCCCCGGATACCGGTTCAAGGGCCACACATGAAGGGCCCACAGGTCGGGTCGCGGATGCCACAACGACCCCTTCGCCTGTGTGAGGAGGTCTTTCCTCATGGGGACAGGCCATGGAGCTGTGTCCGAAATCTGAACCAGCTCCGGAAACCACGGCTTGGACCTCCAGAGAGGGGCCACCAGAAGGACGGGCACCCGGTCTCCTGACCCGTTTGTGACTTGCGGAATCATCGAGACAGGGGGAAAAGCATATAGGGGACGGTTGGGGCCACGCGTGGGCCAACGCTCCCTGTCCTTCGAGAAGAACAGATTGAAAATGGGTGTTGTCTTTCGAGGCAACAGGTCGATTTCGGCCCTGCCAAACACCTCCCATATCAGACTGACCGTCTGCGGGTTCAGGGCCCTCCGCCTAGGGGAGTGTTGCCCCGTGAGAGCATATCCGCGCCCAAATTTGGACGCCCGGGATATGCGCAGCCTCAGGAGCTCAGATTGTTCTGCGACCACAAGAGGAATCTCTCGCCATAGATGCAGGCCACCTGACCTGACGCCCCCTTGGCGGTTTATATGGGCCCACCACTGACATGTTGTCCGTACGGACTAGACGTGATGCCCCTTGAGGCTTGACAGAAAAAGCATTCAGGGCCAGCCAACTGCTTTCATTTCCAGCAGTTTCTGTGTAGCTCTGCTCCGTGCTCGACCAGAGGCGGAGGCAGGCGGCCTGTGCAATGCCCCCAAACCGGTTGGAGCACCGTTTAAAACCACTTTCCTTCTGGAAATGGTCCCCTTATCACACCGTCTTGGTACCAGTCCCGTGCCGCAGGGAACCGGGTCCTTAAACAACGTGATTCACTCTGATCGCAAGCGCTGACTCTGCAAGTTGGCACCGGCGTTTCAGCAGTGCTCAGTGGACGCATTGAGTCTAAAACCATGCCCAGAAAGATCACATTCTGACAGGGGGATAGTTTGCTCTTTGAAACATTGATTGTGAGACCCAAGCATTTCAAATGGCCGAGAATCAATCCTTGAACTATCAGTTCGCTTCTCGACTGGCTAGCACCAGCCATCGTCGAGGTAATTCAACAACACGTTCACTCCTCTCTGTCTCAGGGGGAGAGAGCGCCGCATCCACACACTTTGTGAACGTGCGGGGTGCCAGAGACAAAACCGAACGGCAGAACCGAGTACTGATAAGCCTGACCCTCGAAGGCGAATCTCAAGAATGGCCTGTGGCGAGGGTTTATTTGAATATGAAAGTAAGCGTCTTTCAGATCCATCGTAACAAACCAATCCCCGGGCGAATTTGCGCGGGGGATCTGTTGGTAGTCAACATTTTGAAGGGACGGCGCATGAGCGCCTTGTTTTAAATGTCTCAAATCTAGTATGGGTCTGAGACCGCGTTCCTTTTTTCGGAACCAGAAAATAACGGCTTTAAAAAATCCCCTTGCATCAGCGCGGAGGGATTAACTCTATCGCCCCCTTTTGCTAATAATTTCTGCACTTCGGTGCGAAGCACGTGACCCACGTCGCTTCTCACCGAGGTCCTCGATGACCGCCTGAAACTTCGGGGGTCTGCGAGCAAATTGGAACGAGTAGCCTCGCTTTATAAATGTTTATGACCCAACTCGACACACCGGGGATAGATTGCAGGCTAGAACCCGTTGGCTTTGGATTGACCACTGGAAGGGGGGAGCCACCATAAACAGGGGGATCGAAACCCCCTTATAATGTGATTTGTGCATACATCGAGTGCTTGACTGACTGTACAGGCATTTGCGTGTGGGGAAGTCAGTGTTATCACAGGGGAGGGGCCCACCCATCTGAGGGGGACCGTGAACCCATGCATTGTGCTTGTGAAACATACTCTTTTTGATTTATTTGGGTCGCCGTGAAAACGGGTTTGGTTGTAAAGACACACTTACTGCGGGCCTGTGTACAGAAATAAAATCCCCAACCACCTGAACTGAACAGGGGGTTGTGGGAAGTCTCGTTGGCTTTTTCGAGGGTGGTCCAGCTAGCGCGGGACATCGCCCTCTCTCTTTGTGCCGCCTGCTAGGAACGACTTCGGCGGGCAGCCTCGGGCGCAGCGCTGGGCCGCGGGCCTTGGCGCCGGGCATCGGGAAGCGCTTCGCCTCTCGTCGGCGCTGGGCATCAGCCGCAGGGGGGGCTGAGAGGCCTGCTGCTTCGGGGTTTCGCTGGCTGAGGCGTAAATGAAGCGGGTTTGGGTTTGCTCGACGCAGAGCTAGAGCGTTTAGGCAGGAAGTGTCGCATGGCCTGGGACGCCTTCTGCGCCTCGGTGTAACGCTCCGCGAACCCCTTCACCGCTGGGCCGAAGAGACGGTGCTGGGTAACCGGAGCGTTGAGGAACTGGACTTCTCAGAATCCTTGATGTCGGTGAGGTTCAGCCAGAGATGGCGTTCAGCCACGACCAAGCTCCCCATGTTCCTCCCGATCGCCTGCGCTGTAGCCTTGTAGCCCCTCAGGGCCAGGTCGTCGCGCTGCGGAGGG
>JAPXFY010004346.1:12500-18275 GCA_030674185.1 Monoplex corrugatus | reverse complement strand
CTCTCTCTCTCTCTCTCTCTCTCTCTCTCTCTCTCTCTCACTATCTCTCTCTCCATATGGTATGTACATATAAAACTGTGTGTAGAAATGTGTATTATCTATCTCATAGATACATACATCTAGGAACATACATATATACATGCAAACATACATAGTATACAATGTATATGTGTTCATTACTTATTACACATGCAATTCATTATGACAAAAAATAAAGGAATAGAAGAAGAAACAAGAACAAGTCAAATGAATGATAACTTTCTAGTCAAAGATGACTTGACAACGTGTGTAAGAGAAATAAAAAATCAAGCCAAACCAATTACAGGACAGAGTGAAATCAAACAGAACAGAACTCATTTGTAGACAGCCTGCTGGGAACAATTGGTTCCTTCAAGAGGAGAGATACTAACCTTCAAACCTTATGGCATCCCCCACCCCCCTTCTCCTGAAAGGAGACTTGTCTTGTCTCTGAGAATATTGAACTGTCAATCTTTGAAGAAAGATAAACCATATAGATAGATAGACAGGCAGATAGATAGAGAGACAGAGAGACATACAGATAGACAGATCGATAGACATACATACAGACTGATAGACATATATATATAGATAGCATGCCAGACAGATAGATAAATAGATAGCCAAACAGACAGATAGATAGACAGACAGCCAAACAGACAGATAAATAGATAGCCAGGCAGCCTGACAGATAGACAGCCAAACAGACAATAGATAGCCAGATAGAGATATACAGATAAGTAGATAAACAGCCTGACAGACAGACATGAATAGATAGACAGATAAATAGATATATATAGACAGCCTGACAAATAGATAAATAAACAGCTAGACAGATAAATAGATAGCCATACAAACAGATAAATAGATAGATAAATAGCCAGTCAGCCTGACAGATAGATAGATAGATAGATAGACAGTTGAATGGATAGATAGACAGACAGATAAATAGATAAACAGCCCAACAGATAGATAGATAGACAGCCCGACAAACATATAGACAAATGAATGGATGGATAGACAGACAGGCAAATAGACAGACACAGATAGATAGAGAGGAAGAGAGAGTGAGACAGACAGACAGACAGACAGGGAGTCACATACATACAGAGGGTACTCAAAACTCATTTCTTTCTGTTTTTTGTTTTTAGTGTTTACGACCTCTATCTGACCAGTCAAATATATATACAGACAGAGACAAAAAGAGACACAGGCATTCAAAAGGTAACGTTTTTCTTCTTTTCTCACACCTTCATAAAAAGTATATAAAAAACAAAAAAACAAAAAACAAAACAAAAATCGACATCGAAACAAACCTTGATCTGAAATCAATTCTACTTTGAAGACAAGGCCACAGAGGTGCGATCAATGATTAATGACACAGGAAATCAGAGGGACTCAATACAAATTACTGGTGGGGAGGCCAGTCCACTCCTTACCCCACTCCACACACGCACACGCACGCACACACACACACACACACACACACACACACACACACACACACACACACACACACACAGACACACACACACACACACACACACACACACACACACACACACACACACACACACACACACACACACACACACACACACAGAGTCATTCTCTCACACCCACAGTGTTATGTGTTGAGGGAGAAGAGTGACAAAATGGTTCAGACGTTCGCCTGCCGATAACTAAACTTGAGGTTCCAGGGTTCGCTTCCCTTAGAGGCCTCGACTTTTCTCCTCAGTCTGACTGGAATATCAAACTGAACGTCTAGTCCTTTGGAAGGGGAAAAAAAACAAAAAAACGAGTGGGACCCATGTGCCTTCTGGCAGTTGAAAATCACGAAGAGAAGGGCATGCCTGGCTGCTTTGGTATGAAACATCGGAAAGATAGGTTGATTTCCCATGTCCCACCCCTTGAAGATCAATTAGCCTTCCTGCCTTTCTGAAATCTTGGTTTAACAAAAACGTGACTATGAATATGAATTTGATGCGAGGGAGAATGGATGGGCGCCACCCTCACGGTGTTGGCACCGTGAAAAAGTTGAGGTTTCTGCCACCTCACTTCCCTACGACCTCAGGGTTATGGAACTATCTAGGCAGGACTTCAGGACCTGGCCAGCTCGTTGGTTTATATGCAGGCCTAAGACTTGTGCCGTGATCATTCTGGATCTTCTCCATCACATGGCACCTGTAACGTTGGTGCATATGGAATTCATTTCGAGCACGAAGACGTCATCTTGAGAAACTGAAACTGAAACTGTGTTACAACTTTGTCTTTGCTATAATGTCACTGAGTATACTATTTGAGTACATGATTGGGTTGGCTTGATGTATCTGATTGGATTAATTAATTAATTAATTAATTAATCAATTCATTTATTTATTTATTTTTCCACTTGCTTATCCATTTATTTGTTTATTTATTTATTGACTTGATTATGATTATCTATCATCTATTTATTCATTTATGTATTTATTTATCTATGTATTTGTTTATTCACATATCCATTTATTGCACGTATGTATTTGTACGTGATTTGCAGATAGGGTGGGTGGGGGTGGGGAGACTGAGTAGCCTAAGGATAATACCTTTGAAATAATGTAGAACATGAAAGAAAAAGAACACCCCCCCCCCCCCCCCCCCCCCCGCCTGTCTTCTTCTTGACCCATGATTACGGCTTTGAAAATAGGCGAAAGCTGTTGAAAGATGCTGGTGAACCTATTTCATCCTGATTGGAAATATGACAGGAACTATATAGTGTACTGATGTATCACATTTCGTTTTGAGCTTTATCGCTCCCCATTCCATGTACCGTCATTTTCGGTGAAGATTTAAGAAAAGAGCTTGTCATCACTTTGATAACATTTCCCTTCTGTTTTTTACGACCAAGTTTACAAGTTTGTGTGAGGAGGGACAGGAGATCTCCATCACCTTACCTACGATCAATAAGCCATTTTGTGATGGAGCTCTCTCTCCCTCTGTCTCTGTCTCTGTTACTGTCTCTGTCTTTGCCTCTGTTTCTGTCTGTCTGTCTCTGTCTGTCTCTGTCTTTCGTTGTCTCTGTCTGTCTCTCTGTCTGTCTCTCTCACTCTTCTCCCTCTCTCTCTCTCTCTTGCTTACTCTCTCTCTCTCTCTCTCTCTCTCTCTCTCTCTCTCTCTCTCTCTCTCTCTCTCTCCCTCCCTGTGTCTGATTGTGTCTGTATGTCTGACTGGTTGTCTGTCTGTCTGTCTCTGTCTCTGTCTGTCTCTCTCTCTCTCTCTGTCTCTCGCTCTATCCATATATCTATCTATCTATCTATCTATCTCTATTTATAAATATATCTGTCTCTTTGTCTCCCACTCTCTTTCTCTGTCTTTCCCTCTATGTGTGTGCGTGCGCGCGCGTGTGTGTGTGTGTGTATGTGTGTGTGTGTGTGTGTGTGTGTGTGTGTGTGTGTGTGTGTGTGTGTGTGTGTGTGTGTGTGCGTGTGTGCGTGCGTGTGTGTGTGTGTGTGTGTTTCTTCCTCTTTCTCACTCTCTGTATCTCTGTCTGTCTGTCTGTCTCCTTATCCTTCTCTCTGTCTATTTCTTCCTTTCTCTGTGTGTGTCTCTCTCGCTCTTTCATTTTTTTTTTTTTTATCTCATTTTCTCTCTATCTGTCTCTGTCTCGCTGTCTTTGAATCTGTCTCTCCGTCTCCGTCTGTCTGTCTGGCTGGCTGGCTGTCTGGTTTGCTGGCTGGCTGGCTGTCTTTCTCTCTCTTTCTGTCTCTCTCTGTCTCTCTCTCTCTCTCTCTCCGTCTCTCTGTGTCTCTGTCTCTGTCTCTGTCTCTCTCCCCACCCTCTTTCTCTCCCTCTCAAGGGAATATTTGTCCAATACTCCCCCTGCTATCTTGGCAACGTGCTTGTCTCACGGTCTTGTGTCACACGTCACGATGTCGTTGTTAAGGACACTTCACATCATGCTGTGATAAGGAAGAGCTCGACAACATCATGCCGTCATCATTTGGGTCATGTCATGTCTTCTGATTTATTGGGTCACAGCCAAGCCTTTGATATCGCCCATGCCGCGGTTGGGTGGAGTTTGTTCGGTTGTTTGTTTGAAAGCAATTCATCGCACTTGGACAATTCCATATTGCGCGGTGGATGATGTTATGTTTTTTTTTTTTATTATTTATTGGTTCAACAGCCAAGCCTTTGATATCGTCTATGCCGCTGTTGTGTGGAGTTTGTTCGTAGTTTTTTTTTTTTTTTTCGAAAGGAATTCATCGCATTTGGACAATTCCATATGCACTCCTCCCAAATCTGACAGTGATTACCTGACAGACTCACTGAGCTCGCACAAAACCATATGCGCTGGTAAGGCCTTGAAACGAGGAAGGGGGGGGGGGGTGCGGGAGAAGAGACATATGAAACAGTAAACTGACACCACCAGAGTGATGGAAATATTATTGGAGTTATTTCAAGAGGGATTCATTGCGCTCAGAAAACTCCATATGCGCTCCACCCAAATATGCCAACTAGTATCTAACAGATCTCCTGACCCTGCACAAAACCTTATGCGCTGGCAAGGTTTGGAAACGGGGATAGGGGAGAAGGGACCTATCAAACACTAGGCTGCCACACCAGAATGATGGAAACATTACGATGGGCAGTAAACAAGCCATTTTTAATGTTGTGGGTTGGGATCGAATTCAAGATAGCAGATCTTGAGTCCATGGATCTACCATCTCTCCTGGAAATATTAAAGGAAGAGAACAGGCCAATCTTAAGTGTTGAGGGCTGGTAGTGAATTGGAGATATCAGACCCTGAGTCCAGGACTCTGTCAAAAGTACCAACCATCCCATGAAATGGCTATAAAGAGGATTGTGTTGTTTTTAACGTGGTGAGGGCCCTGATATGGCCTTAGTGGATGGCTGAGCGCAAGTGAAGCGAACCGAACTGTAGAGAAGATGAACTGAACTAAATAGTCATTGCACAATGTGTTGTGATGGTTATAGCGACATGGCATACTGTTGCTGATCTTTCTTTTGGTGTCAATGAAAAACAAAAACCATGAAAATGGAAAACAAAAACAAGAATAAGCAAAGAAACAAAAACAAGAAGAAGAAAAAGACAGAATGGAAAAAAAACAAAACACTACCGTTGTCTCTGTTGCTGGTACTGCTGATACCGATGGTGGAAAACAAAAACAGAAACAAGCAAACAAACAAAAACAACAAATAGAGAAACACACACACACACACACACACACACACCACACACACACACACACACACACACACACACACACACACACACACACACACACACACACACACACACACACACACACACACACACACACACACACACAAGCAATCACTGCTGTTCTCTCTGTTGCTGGTATTGCTGATACCGATGGAGGTAACAATAGTGGTGACACTGTAAAGTGAAAACGTAGGCCGATTAAAAAAATCTCACCTGAAGGGAAGACAACAGTCACAGTTTCAGATCTTCGCATAGTTTCCGCTCTCAGAACTAATTTCACATGCACTAATGCTGCAGACGCTATAATTATGATAGGGAAAACGATCCAAACTGGTCATGGCGTAAGCTACATAAGCCATAAGTCTGCATATAAAATCTAGGAGCTGGTAAAGTCTTGACTAATGTTACTATCCTTGAGCAAAAACGTGTTTACGGCTGGTTGGGTCTTTTGAGAGAGCCGTGGACTCAAAATTTGATGTCTTGAGTTCAAACCCGACCCTCAACATCAAAACTAGTCCTGCTGGCTTCACATC
>JAPXFY010004346.1:5000-10000 GCA_030674185.1 Monoplex corrugatus | reverse complement strand
TTCTTCTTCTTCGCATTCTTCTTCTTCTTCGCATTCTTCTTCTTCTTCTTCTTCTTCTTCTTCGCATTCTTCTTCTTCTTTCTTCTTCTTTCTTCTTCTTCTTCTTCTTCTTCTCTTCTTCTTTTCTTTCTTCTTCTTCTTCTTCGCATTCTTCTTCTTCTTCTTCTTCGCTTCTTCGCATTCTTCTTCTTCTTCTTCTTCTTCTTCTTCTCTTCTTTCGTTCTTCTTCTTTCGCATTCTTCTTCTTCTTCCTTCTTCTTTCTTCTTCCTTCTTTCTTTCTTCTTCTTCTTCGCATTCTTTTTCTTCTTCTTCGCTTCTTCTTCTTCGCATTCTTCTTCTTCTTCTTCGCATTCTTCTTCTTCTTCTTCGCATTCTTCTTCTTCGCATTTCTTCTTCTTCTTCTTCTTCTTCTTCTTCTTCTTCTTCTTCTTCTTTTCTTCTTCTTCTTCTTCTTCTTCTTCTTCTTCTTCTTCTTCTTCTTCTTCTTCTTCTTTTCGCATTCTTCTTCTTCGCATTCTTTCTTCCCTTCTTCTTCTTCCTTCTTCTTCTTCTGCATTCTTCTTTTCTTCCTTTCTTCCATTCTTCCTTCTTCTTCTTCTTCTTCTTCTTCTTCTTCTTCTTCTTCTTCTTCTTCTTCTCTTCGCATTCTTCTTCTTCGCATTTCTTCTTCTTCTTCTTTCTTCTTCTTCTTCTTCTTTTCTTCTTCTCTTCTTCTTCTTCTTCTTCTTCTTCTTCTTCTTCTTCTTCTTCTTCTTCTTTTCTTCTTCTTCTTCTTTCTTCTCTTCTTCTTCTTCTTCTTCTTTCTTCTTCTTCTTCTTCTTCTTCTTCTTCTTCTTCTTCTTCTTTCTTCTTCTTCTTCTTCTTCTTCTTCTTCTTCTTCTTCTTCTTTCTTCTTCTTCTTCTTCTTCTTCTTTCTTCTTTCTTCTTCTTCTTCTTCTTCTTTCGCATTCTTCTTCTTCGCATTCTTCTTCTTCTTTCTTCTTCGCATTCTTCGCTTCTTCTTCTTCTTCTTCTTCTTTCTTCTTCGCATTCTTCTTCTTTCTTTTCTTCTTCTTTTCTTCTTCTTCTTCTTCTTTTCTTCTTCTTCTTCTTCTTTCTTCTTCTTCTTCTTCTTCTTCTTCTTTTCTTCTTCTTCTTTTCTTCTTCTTCTTCTTCTTCTTCTTCTTCTTCTTCTTCTTCTTCTTCTTCTTCTTCTTCTTCTTCTTCTTCTTCTTCGCATCTTCTTCTTCTTCGCATTCTTCTTCTTCTTCTTCGCATTCTTCTTCGCATTTCTTCTTCTTCTTCTTCTTCGCATTCTTCTTCTTCGCATTCTTCGCATTCTTCGCATTCTTCTTCTTCCTTCTTCGCATTCTTTCGCATTCTTCGCATTCTTCGCATTCTTCTTCTTCTTCTTCTTTCTTCTTCTTCTTCTTCTTCTTCTTCTTCTTCTTCTTCTTCTTCGCATTCTTCTTCTTCGCATTCTTCTTCTTCTTCGCATTCTTCTTCTTCTTCGCATTCTTCTTCTTCTTCTTCTTCGCATTCTTCTTCTTCTTCTTCGCATTCTTCTTCTTCGCATTCTTCTTCTTCTTCTTCGCATTCTTCTTCTTCTTCTTCGCATTCTTCTTCTTCGCATTCTTCTTCTTCGCATTCTTCTTCTTCTTCTTCTTCTTCTTCTTCTTCTTCTTCTTCTTCGCATTCTTCTTCTTCGCATTCTTCTTCGCATTCTTCTTCTTCGCATTCTTCTTCTTCGCATTCTTCTTCTTCGCATTCTTCTTCTTCGCATTCTTCGCATTTCTTCGCATTCTTCTTCTTCTTCTTCTTCTTCTTCTTCTTCTTCGCATTCTTCTTCTTCTTCTTCTTCGCATTCTTCTTCTTCGCATTCTTCTTCTTCGCATTCTTCTTGTTCTTCGCATTCTTCATCTTCTTCTTTCTTCTTCTTCTTCTTCTTCTTCTTCTTCTTCTTCTTCTTCTTCTTCTCTTCTTCTTCTTCTTCTTCTTCTTCTTCTTCTTCTTCTTCTTTCTTCTTCTTCTTCTTCTTCTTCTTCTTCTTCTTCTTCTTCTTCTTCTTCTTCTTCTTCTTCTTCTTCTTCTTCTTCTTCTCTTCTTCGCATTCTTCTTCTTCTTCTTCTTCTTCGCATTCTTCTTCTTCGCATTCTTCTTCTTCTTCTTCGCATTCTTCACATTCTTCGCATTCTTCGCATTCTTCTTCTTATCCTTAATCTTCGTCTTCCTGCTTTTTTCTTCTTCTGTTTGTTTGTTTGGAGGTGGCAGTTGTTGTTGTTGTTGTTTGCTGTTACTGTTACTGTTGCTGTTGTTGTTTGTATGTTTGGGCTTCTTGCGAATGAAATTTTGTTCTTTGATAATGTTGTTTTTTGCGCATTTCTTTGTTGTTTTATTGCTGTTGTTGTTTATTTGCATAGTGTTTTTTTTTTTATTGGTGGTGGTTGCGGTGGTGGTAGTAGTGATAGTTGGTTGGTTGGTTGGTTGGTTGGTTGGTTGGTTGGTTAATTGGTTGGTTGGTTCTTCTGGTGATTTTGTTCTTAGTTGTTGTTGTTGTGTGGTGGTGGTAGTGATTTTCGTTGTGTTCTTTGTTTGGGGAATTTTGCTGTTATTGGTTGTTGTTGTTGTCGATTGGTTCTTTGAGGAATGTTTTTGTTGTTGTTAGTATTGTTCGTGTTATTGTTTCTAGTTGATGTACAATTGTACCGCTCATGACTGACTTACCTCACATCAAACATTTCAGGAGTCCCCAAAACATCTTCAAAATCACCGAACTGAGGTTATCATGAAAATAAGTCATTCAGAGTCACAAAAAAATCCCAGCTCAATGACTTTGAGAAATGAGACAGTCTTGATGGAGGCAGACACAAGTAGATCACTCATAAGGAAGATTAGGAAAAGACAGGCAACATTTATAGGCCATTTTATGAGGAAGGGGGATTTGGAGCACCTGTTCACAATGGGAAAGCTGGAGGGAAAGAGAGCACCGGGTAGACCCAGGGAGAAAATGCTGAACGGACTTGCAGAGTGGCTGAGTTCGAGGGGGGTGGGAGAGATGCTAGGGGCAACGAGAGATAGAGACAGATGGAAGTCCATGGTCGCCAACGCCACGCGGCAGGGCACCTGATGATGATGATGAGTCTTGATACCATGGAGTTGCCTTAGTAACTGAGACTGTATAACAAGGTCATACTCTAGGCTTATCTTCCTGGCGTCAAACGGACATGGAGATACAGAAACCTGCAGTGCTAGTCAGGAAATTTTGGGCAACGCCCTCAGTGACGTATATACAAAGTGGATGAAACTTGATTGTATAGTTCCAAGTCTTTCCAATAAGATCAGTCCACGCTCAGCTCTCTCTCTCTCTCTCTCTCTCTCTCTCTCTCTCTCTCTCTCTCTCTCTCTCTCTCTCTCTCTCTCTCTCTCTCTCGACCTCTCTCTCTCTCGACCTCTCTGTCTGTCTGTCTGTCTGTCTTTCTGTCTGTTGTCTGTCTGTCTGTCTCTGTCTTTGTCTCTCGCTCTCTCTGGGTCTCTATCTCTGTCTCTCTGTATGTCTGTCTGTCTGATGTCTGTATGTCTGTCTGTTTGTTTCTCTCTCTCTCTCTCTCTCTCTCTCTCTCTCTCTCTCTCTCTCTCTCTCTCTCTCTCTCTCTCTCTCTCTCTCTCTCTCTCTCTTTTATGTTTTGTTTTTTTCCTCATGTCCTTTCTGACACGTAAGCGGTCGTTTGAGTGCTGCTAAGTATGTTGTTTGAGCATGCGCGTGCATGTGCGTGTGTGTGCTAATGTGTGTGTTGATGTATCTGTGTACGCGTTTGTGTGTTTTTTGTATATGCGTACGCGCGAAAGCGTGTGTGTATTTATCTGTATATGAGTGAGTCTCTGTGGGAGTCTGTACGTCTGGAAGTCTCTCTCTCTCTCTCTCTCTCTCTCTCTCTCTCTCTCTCTCTCTCTCTCTCTCTCTCTCTTTCTCTCCTCTCTCTCTCTCCTCTCTTTCTCTCGGTCTGTATGTCTGTCTCTGTCTGTCTCTCTCTTTCTCTCTCTTTCTTTCTCTCTGTCTGCTGTCTGTCTGACGGTCTGTCTGTCTGTCTGTCTTCCTCTCTCTTTCTCTCTCTCTCTCTCTCTCTCTCTCTCTCTCTCCTCTCTCCTCTCTCTCTCCTCTCGTTCTCCTCTCTTTTCTCTCTCTCTCTCGCTCTCTCTCTCTCTTCTCACTCTCTCTCAGTCTTTCCTCTCTCTCGCGCTCTCTCTCTCTCTCTCTCTCTCTCTCTCTCTCTCTCTCTCTCTCTCTCTCTTTCTGCACACTCGTGTCTGGGGTATAAGGGGGGTGGGGGACGATGGGGGAAGGAAGCTATCAAGACCCGGCAGCTACGATCAATGTGGCGACAAACTCCAGCAGGCAATCAGCGCTCCATCTGCACAGACCTGCACCGACCCGTGACAGCAGCCTGCTGCCACCACTGCCTGCCTCCCTCCCCCTCCGCCTCCTTCCGTCAGGGACCCCCTCCCCTCCGCTCCCCTCTCTCTCTCCCAACCTGCCGTGCACACAGAGAGGTCAGGAAAATCCCTTCTCCCCCAACACGGTACGCATAGAGAACGTGCCTAGGATTGCCTGCATGCGGGAGATAATGGGGGCTGGGGTGAGGGTGGGGGGTTTAGGTTTCTGAGTCACTTACTCCTACCCGCCCCCCCCCCCCCCCCCCATTAAGAGTGCACATGGAGACAATGTTAGTTAGTTAGTTTAGTAAGTTTTAAAGTCCTACCACTCTCAGAGTATATGAGGACTAGCGAAAAAATTGAAGAAGCCTTAAAAAAATGTTTGTGCATTGCGAGAAACCGATGCTTTTTTCGGTTCTCTGATCCACCCTGGATGGCAATCGAATGGGTGAATGAATGACATAGAGACAATGCCTGTGATTTCTTGCATTTGGGAGATAAGCGGGGGGGGGGGGGGGGGGGGCCTGAAGCAAGGAAGGGGTGGGGGGGGGCTTTAAGTTTCTCAGTGACTTATAAATTGGTGTTCTTA
>JAPXFY010004345.1:15000-18276 GCA_030674185.1 Monoplex corrugatus | reverse complement strand
CTCAAAAAGTATACCATGCCTCACGTGAGCAGAAAAAAAAACTGGAAAAGAAAATTAAGTAGACATATCAATGCATTCGTGCACATAACCTGAGGATAAGCCCCTGGCCCTGGCGTTGACCACTCTGTCCAACTTATCATCAGGGGACTTAAAACAAATACAAATGTAAATATAACTAAAGACACCAGAACGTTCTCATAAAAACAGGACCAAACTATCTAAAATTGCTTCTGCACATCACATTTTCCTTACAGCCAAAAATGCACACAACACATGTACCCAGTAATCAATCCTTAGAGAAGGTATGTAAGGCGTTATCAACACGTACAGGCAGATACAAGTAGATCACTCATAAGGAAGATTAGGAAAAGACCGGCGACATTTATAGGCCATTTTATGAGGAAGGGGGATTTGGAGCACCTCGTCACAACGGGAAAGCTGGAGGGAAAGAGAGCACCAGGTAGACCCAGGGAAAATGTTGGACGGACTTGCAGAGTGGCTGGGGACGAGGAGGGTGGGGGAGATGCTAGGGGCAACGAGAGATAGAGACAGATGGAAGTCCATTATCGCCAACGCCATGCAGCAGGGCACATGGTGATGATGACAGGTGAATAGACCAGCAAGGCAGAAAAATAATAGGAAGAAATGACGGAAAGCAAAAAGCAACAGAGAAACAAAGGGAAACAGAAAAAAGGAATTTTCTAGCGCAGAACTTGTAGAAGGTGGGGATAGTATTTCTAATGAAAGAACCCCTGGCATTCCAACGGGGGGAATGACTAATAGCCAGACTGATCTATCTCAAATAAGTCTACAACGATAATAATACTTTAGTTTTCAATAGCAGAAGTTACTATTAACTCAAGCTGTTTTCAAACTTGTCGTTGCTGATTTAGATGTTACTATTAGCTCAAGCTGTTTACAAACTTGTTGCTGATTTAGATGTTACTATTAGCTCAAGCTGTTTACAAACTTGTCGTTGCTGATTTAGATGTTACTATTAGCTCAAGCTGTTTACAAACTTGTCGTTGCTGATTTACATGTTACTATTAGCTCAAGCTGTTTTCAAACTTGTCGTTGCTGATTTAGATGTTACTATTAGCTCAAGCTGTTTACAAACTTGTCGTTGCTGATTTAGATGTTACTATTAGCTCAAGCTGTTTACAAACTTGTTGCTGATTTAGATGTTACTATTAGCTCAAGCTGTTTACAAACTTGTCGTTGCTGATTTAGATGTTACTATTAGCTCAAGCTGTTTACAAACTTGTCGTTGCTGATTTAGATGTTACTATTAGCTCAAGCTGTTTTCAAACTTGTTGCTGATTTAGATGTTACTATTAGCTCAAGCTGTTTACAAACTTGTTGCTGATTTAGATGTGACTATTAGCTCAAGCTGTTTACAAACTTGTCGTTGCTGATTTAGATGTTACTATCAGCTCAAGCTGTTTACAAACTTGTTGCTGATTTAGATGTTACTATTAGCTCAAGCTGTTTACAAACTTGTCGTTGCTGATTTAGATGTTACTATTAGCTCAAGCTGTTTACAAACTTGTCGTTGCTGAGTTAGATGTTACTATTAGCTCAAGCTGTTTACAAACTTGTCGTTGCTGATTTAGATGTTACTATTAGCTCAAGCTGTTTTCAAACTTGTTGCTGATTTAGATGTTACTATCAGCTCAAGCTGTTTACAAACTTGTTGCTGATTTAGATGTTACTATTAGCTCAAGCTGTTTACAAACTTGTCGTTGCTGATTTAGATGTTACTATCAGCTCAAGCTGTTTACAAACTTGTTGCTGATTTAGATGTTACTATTAGCTCAAGCTGTTTACAAACTTGTCGTTGCTGATTTAGATGTTACTATTAGCTCAAGCTGTTTACAAACTTGTCGTTGCTGATTTAGATGTTACTATTAGCTCAAGCTGTTTACAAACTTGTCGTTGCTGATTTAGATGTTACTATTAGCTCAAGCTGTTTTCAAACTTGTCGTTGCTGATTTAGATGTTACTATTAGCTCAAGCTGTTTTCAAACTTGTTGCTGATTTAGATGTTACTATTAGCTCAAGCTGTTTTCAAACTTGTCGTTGCTGATTTAGATGTTACTATTAGCTCAAGCTGTTTACAAACTTGTTGCTGATTTAGATGTTACTATTAGCTCAAGCTGTTTTCAAACTTGTCGTTGCTGATTTAGATGTTACTATTAGCTCAAGCTGTTTACAAACTTGTCGTTGCTGATTTACATGTTACTATTAGCTCAAGCTGTTTTCAAACTTGTCGTTGCTGATTTAGATGTTACTATTAGCTCAAGCTGTTTACAAACTTGTCGTTGCTGATTTAGATGTTACTATTAGCTCAAGCTGTTTACAAACTTGTTGCTGATTTAGATGTTACTATTAGCTCAAGCTGTTTACAAAAACTTGTTGCTGATTTAGATGTTACTATTAGCTCAAGCTGTTTTCAAACTTGTTGCTGATTTAGATGTTACTATTAGCTCAAGCTGTTTACAAACTTGTTGCTGATTTAGATGTTACTATTAGCTCAAGCTGTTTACAAACTTGTTGCTGATTTAGATGTTACTATTAGCTCAAGCTGTTTACAAACTTGTTGCTGATTTAGATGTTACTATTAGCTCAAGCTGTTTACAAACTTGTTGCTGATTTAGATGTTACTATTAGCTCAAGCTGTTTTCAAACTTGTCGTTGCTGATTTAGATGTTACTATTAGCTCAAGCTGTTTTCAAACTTGTCGTTGCTGATTTAGATGTTACTATTAGCTCAAGCTGTTTTCAAACTTGTCGTTGCTGATTTAGATGTTACTATTAGCTCAAGCTGTTTTCAAACTTGTCGTTGCTGATTTACATATTTATCTAGAACTGAAAATACTTCAGAAAAATCAATAAATAAATAGTATAACACATACTACACAAGGAAGTCAAAAAGTAAAAACGTGATAACGGATGACATCGACTCTAAACTGACACTTTATTTTCCAACGGTAAAAGTTTTTCTCTCATTGAAGACAGCAGCAGGGAAGTCTCAGTCTTTTTCTCAATTTTTTTGTATCTAGTGTTTGTTTGTAATCCTACGCTTGACAAAGGCCAGTTGGCCGAAAATTTGCGCCTGTCTTGTTTTGTTGTATTAAATACGCGTTCATATTCTTCTTTCGTGTTTTTTTCTGGCAAAAGTTGCTGATTAAAAACCATTTTTCAAACTTGCCATTGCTAATCTATAAACATACATCTGCTTACAACTACGAACATAACACAAAACAAAATAATTAAA
>JAPXFY010004345.1:7500-10000 GCA_030674185.1 Monoplex corrugatus | reverse complement strand
GCGTGGTAAATGGCTAATAGGTGGAGACTTTAATTCCCACTCCCCATTTTGGGAAAAGAACTGTTCTACTGTTACAAGCAATCGTTTGGTAGAAAATATCGTTGATAGTTCGCTTTACCTTCTAAATGATGGTAGTGTCACTAGGATCCCTGATGTCTCCAAACACAGGGCGACAGCCATCGATTTGTCTCTGATATCACCAGAATTAGCACCATCCTGTACCTGGGAAACTCACAGAGACACTTTGGGAAGCGATCATCTACCTATCATCATAACCATAACTGACAAAAACATCAGGATGAAAGACAGCTCTCCTGATATTATTCCAAAATATAATTACAAGCGTGCAGACTGGTCCTTATTTCGAACTACTCTTGCTAATCAGGATTACAGACATTATGAAAGTGAAAATGTAGACATTATGTTTTCTAAATTCCAAGAGTCAATTCTAGCCGCTGCAGACATATCAATTCCGAAACTCAAAACTTCTAGATCGAATAATCGATTGGGTAATGTTTGGTGGACAGAGGCATGTGAGAAAGCAGTTCAATATAAAAGGGAGAAATTCAAAATCTACATCAAAAGCCGGAAACCTGAAGATCATGTGGAAATGAAAAAAGCTAACATCCAATGTAACAAAACCATCGCTGAAGCAAAGAAAGATTATTGGGCATCATTCTGCACAAAACAAATTTCAGATTTCAAAGATTTTCATAAAGTCTGGACGAAAATGAATCAAATGAAGAATGGAACCAATCTACAAAGGTGTCCGATAATAATAGAAACATGTAACACATTTCCTTCAGACATGGACAAAGCAGAAACTTTTGTGGAATTATTTGCTAAAAACAGTAAAGTTGAAGGTTTATCTTCAGACTGCAAACATCACAGAGAAATGGAAGATAACAACCCAATCTACACTGATCCAATACCTCAGAATGATCTCTGGTTTAATTCTCCAATCACCTTAGAAGAGCTAAAAAACACAATACTGTCTCTACACAACAAAACGAGTTCGGTAGGTGTTGATGCAGTTTCGACTGAAATGATTAAACATCTCCCTGAAAACTATCTTATTTTCCTACACAAAATTTTGCAGAAATGCTGGGTTAGCGGAACTGTACCACAAATCTGGCAAAAGTCTATAGTTATACCGATATTAAAAGCAGGAAAATCGAAAACTGATAAAAAACAGTTACAGACCCATTGCTTTGACGTCCCACACGAGCAAACTAATGGAAAGATTGATCTTAAACAGACTTTTACACTACTGTGATAAAAATAATGTTATTCCGGTAAACCAGGCGGGTTTTAGAAAAGGGAGATCTGCAGTTGAACACCTGGTTAAACTTACAACTCAGATCAAACAACAGTTTGCCCGCAGAAAAAGTGTTTTAGCTACTTTCTTTGATGTAAAAAAAGCTTACGATCAAGTTTGGCATAAACGTCTATTGTTCAAGCTAAAATCTGTTGGTTTATCTGGTAATATGTACAATTACATTAAATCTTTTTAGCTAACAGAACAATACGGGCTAGAGTGGGAGCTAGTTATTCTACTTCACGATGCCTTGACATGGGGATTCCACAAGGTTCAGTGATAGCACCTATTTTGTTTAATATCCTTATACAGGATCTTCCTAAAGCTCTTTCAAATCGTGTTGTTTTAGTACAGTATGCTGATGATATATGTACTTGGATGAATATCACTTTAAAAAAGACAACTCCACAGAGAACACGGAATTACATCAGGAAGTTGTATCAAATTGATCTTGATAACCTTGGAAACTATATGTTAGAAAATGGTCTGTCATTGTCGGCAGAAAAAACTAACATGATGCTGTTTGATCCTGGTGGTAACTCAAATAACTTACCTACTTTCAAATTGCTTGGTGAAGTGTTAAATTACAAACAGGTCGTAAAATTTCTGGGAGTTTACATCACGTCGAAATTAAGCTGGAATATCCATTTTGATTATATTTTAACAAAAGCACGAAAAACCTTAAATTTTCTAAAAGTAATAAGCAAATTACCCTGGGGAATGGATACAAATATACTGATTCATCTGGCAACAGCGCTGGTCAGGTCTAAATTATCCTACGCGCAAGAAATTTTTTTCAATGCACCTAAATATTTACTAAAAAAGATTCAGAACTTGGACTGCAAAAGTCTTAAAATTGCACTAGGTGTACCAACTCATGCTTCTACTCTGGTAACGTACAAAGCTGCTGGAATTCTACCTCTAAACAACCATCGTGAGCTAGCTACAGCAAAGTTTGCAATTAGAACTACTTCACAAGCGAATAATTTTGTGAGCAAAGAAATTAAAATCAGGTCTGATATTGACTTTCCAAAACGAGCAAAAAACATTTCATCACAAATTACAACCGCAACTTACATATCTGACCTGATCAAACAATCCAGCATAACTATGGATGAAATAGCCAAAAAACCAATGTTAACGCCTATCCCTACATGGGAAATGCTAAAGGCCACGTTTGAT
>JAPXFY010004345.1:0-2500 GCA_030674185.1 Monoplex corrugatus | reverse complement strand
CCCTCTTCTACCCCCATCTGAAGGCTTTACCAGCACACAGGGTTTTGCGAAGGCTTATGTGGAATCCGTCGGATAACTGTTGGCAGATTTGGGTGGAGTGCATATGGGATTGTCCAAGTGTGATGAATCCGTCTTGAACAAACTACAAACCCCAAACACTTTGTATTGTATGGTATGCCTCACACGGACAACTTACACGCATTACGCTGACTTACAATAATGTCATTTCTGATGAGATGTAGAGTTTTATGTTCATCCCTCTATCTATCTATTCCCTCCCCTGCCCCTTCCCTCTCCACTTTATACGTTCTTTTGCAGACAATGAGTCCTTTCTTTAAATCAAGATGCGTGTTTCTTGTTATATGCCAAAGGACACTGTAAACCTACAAAACTCATCATCATCATCATGTGCCCTGAAGCATGGCGTTGGCGATCATGGCCCTCTATAAGCATCTATCCCTTGTTGCCGCAAGCACATCTTCCACCCTCTCTGTCCTCAGCCACTCTGCAAGTCCGTCCTATAGTTGTTGTTTTTTTCCCTGGGTCCACTTGGTGCTCTCTTTCCCTCCAGCTTTCCTGTTGTGACCAGGTGCTTCAATTCCCCTTTCCTCATAAAATGGCCTATAAATGTGGCCTGTCTTTTCCTAATCTTCCTTATCAATGATCTTCTTGTGTGTGCCTCCATCAAGACTGTCTCATTTGTTTTCTTGGCTGTCCATGGTCAGACAAAACGATATCTACACTGCAAAGACAAAATGGCAAAGGTTCTCCCATAACCCTGAAATCGTAGGGCAGTGACGTGGTAGTGACCTCAACTTTTCTCGAAGCCAACATTATGAAGGCAGTACCTATCTCCTCGCTCTCTTGCTCCTTTACCTTTCCCTGACTTTGAAGAAAAACACATATCCATTCAGAGCTGGGTAGACCGGAGGCCGAACGCACATATATGGTTCCATGCAGGCAGATTAGAAGGAGAGTGCTCTATCTCTGCGCCAACGAGGCCTCTTGCACTGTAAAAAACTGAACAGTTTTGTGAGGAAAAAAAAGACAATACAGACCACTAAAAACAAAGGCAAAACAGAAGGAATTAAACAGAGAGCACAAGAGAACAATGAACACGTCACAGACAGGACAAAGAAGTATGAACAATACACAAAGGGAACATAACTAATTAACAAGTTAACAAAAAACACCACGAGGAAGCGGACGGGACTCAGAGCACCAATGCCTCGACTTTCTCTCTATTTACACAGATAGAACATGACAACCATGAACAATACACAGAGAGAACATGACAGCTATGAACAATACACAGATAGAACATGACAACCATGAACAATACACAGATAGAACATGACAACTATGAACAATACACAGAGAGAACATGACAACCATGAACAATACACAGATAGAACATGACAACTATGAACAATACACAGATAGAACATGACAACTATGAACAATACACAGATAGAACATGACAACTATGAACAATACACAGAGAGAACATGACAACTATGAACAATACACAGAGAGAACATGACAACTATGAACAATACACAGATAGAACATGACAACTATGAACAATACACAGAGAGAACATGACAACCATGAACAATACACAGATAGAACATGACAACTATGAACAATACACAGAGAGAACATGACAACTATGAACAATACACAGATAGAACATGACAACTATGAACAATACACAGAGAGAACATGACAGCTATGAACAATACACAGATAGAACATGACAACCATGAACAATACACAGATAGAACATGACAACTATGAACAATACACAGATAGAACATGACAACTATGAACAATACACAGATAGAACATGACAACTATGAACAATACACAGATAGAACATGACAACTATGAACAATACACAGATAGAACATGACAACTATGAACAATACACAGAGAGAACATGACAACTATGAACAATACACAGAGAGAACATGACAACTATGAACAATACACAGAGAGAACATGACAACTATGAACAATACACAGAGAGAACATGAGAACCATGAACAATGAACAGAGAGAACATGACAACTATGAACAATACACAGAGAGAACATGAGAACCATGAACAATGAACAGAGAGAACATGAGAACCATGAACAATGAACAGAGAGAACATGAGAACCATGAACAATGATCAGAGAACATAAAAACTATGAACAATACATCGAGAGAACATGAGAAAGTTCTACGAATCTTTTCCTGCGACCATCACTTAGGACAAAAACCCCGCAGGTCCACCAATCTCCTTCAGTCCCACGGTCCGTCGCTTCAAACTATATTTCTCCTCAGTCCTGCGCCTCAGAAATGGATCAAATCAGACAACCGGTCATCCCATGTCTAGTCTGCCCCTCCCCCTCTCCCTCCCTCCCTCCCTCTCCCTACCATCGCCAACCGTCCCAACGTCCCAGACTGACCAGCCAGCCAACCAAACCATCTCCCCTGCGACCGCAGCGCG
>JAPXFY010000434.1:52500-58638 GCA_030674185.1 Monoplex corrugatus | reverse complement strand
AAACACACACACACATATATATATACATATATATAAAATTATATAATATACGTGCTCGCACACACACACACACATATATATATATATATATATATATATAAAATATAATATATGCGCTCGCACAAACACACACACAAATATATAAACCACGCACAAAAAGTTAAGGATCACTTGCACAAAATTCATAACTTTCAAAATAAGAAAGCCAATGCGTTGAAGTTTGGCAAACATTTAATTCCATGCTTTAGTGATAACGATACACAATTGCCTTCAATTTTGAGCAATCGTTTGGCGTGTACATTTGATCAAAGTGGGTACGTATCGAAATTTGATTTCCCAAAGTCATTGAAATCACAAGACAGGGCATTCTGATGCTCCCCAAAGTTCAGTAATGCGTGTAACCGCCATGGCTGTTCTGGCACTCGACGCAGCGAGTCCTCATCGAGTTGACCAGGTTGGTGAAGATCCTCTGTGGAAGCGCCTGCCACTCAGCCTGCAGCATCTGGTAGAGGTGTTGGGCATCCCCGGGAGGGGGGTGGTTGCTCCTCACTTTGCGATCCAGCTCATCCCAGAGGTTCTCAATCGGGTTGAGATCGGGACTGCATGCTGGCCACTCCATTCTGTTGACTCCAGACTGCTTCAGGAAGTCGTTGACCACCCTTGCCCTGTGGGGGCGAGCGTTGTCATCCTGGTAGACAGCCGTCGGTCCCATCTGCTGCAGTGTAAGCACAGCCAGCGGTCGAAGGATCTCATCCCGGTATCGGAGGCCAGTCAGGTTACCCTGTACATGATACAAGGGTGTTCTGTGGTGAAGGCTGAAGGCCCCCCAGACCATTACAGAACCTCCACCAAAGGCCACCTTTTCTTGGACAGTGGTGTCAATAAAGCGTTGCCCTGGGCGCCTCCAGACCCTCAGTTGGCCGTCGTGGTTCATGGTGAAGCGTGATTCATCACTGAACAGGACCTGGGACCATTGCTGACGTGTCCACCTCACGTGACGTCTGCAGAAGGCGCGGCGTGCTGCCCTATGGGCTGGAGTTAAGCGTGGCCGTACAGCTGGGCGACAAGAACGGAGGTTAAACCCATGAAGGCGGTTCCGTATGGTCTGCTGGCTGATGTTGATGTTAGTAGCCACCCTCAGCTGCCTTCGAATGATGCTGGAAGAGGCTGTTCTTGTCTGCAGGGCTTGTCGTTCAATGAGACGATCTTTACGTGGGTTTGTCTTCTTCGGTCGACCAGATCTGCGTCTTTCATGGACCCTCCCAGTGGCTGTGAAGCGTTGAATCAGTCTGACAATGACCGAGATGGACACCTGAAGTCGCCTGGCCACTTCTCGCTTGGGAACACCATCTTGGAACCATGCAACAGCTCGTCCCCTCTCAAACTCGCTCAATTTTCGTCGTGGAGGCATTGTCAGATCAGGCCTACTACTGGTGGAATGTCTTCTTATAAAGCCAAGCAAGAGACAGCATCTCACACATAAACAGCAGTGCTTGCACGTGCATAATGGTTTTTCCATCTGGCTTGTGCAATGTGTTCAGGCAGAACGGTCCAAAACAAGGTCCTTTTTCGCAAGTTTCCGCTTTTCCGTTTGCGGCCAAGCTCAGTAGTAGAGAATCCCGTGCAATTTTCGCACTAACACAACATCGCCCACTTACAGCTGAACAAGAATTCATAACAATTTGGCTGGACTGAGAAATAAATAACAGTAGCGAACTGAGTTTATTACGCACCTGTTTTCTCATAGTGATCCTTAACTTTTTGTGCGTAGCTTATATAATATACGCGCTCGGACAAACACACACACACACATATATATATAATATACGCGCGCGCACAAACACACACACACATGTATAATATACGCGTTCGCACAAACACACACACACACATATGTATAATATACGCGCTCGCACAAACGCACACACACACACATATGTATAATATACACACACGCACAAACCCGTATATATAATACGCGCTCGCACAAACACACACACATATATAATATACTAGCTTGCACAAACACACACACGCACATATATATATATATATATATATATATATATCTATAATATACTCGCTCGCACAAACACGCACGCACACACACATACATACATATATATGATATACGCCCTCGCACATACACACACACACACACATATAATATACGCGCTCGCACAAATACACACACACACACACACATATATATATAAAATATACGCGCTCGCACACACACACACACACATATATATATATAATATACGCGCTCGTACAAACACACACACACACATACATATATAATATACGCGCTCGCACAAACACACACATATATATAATATATGCGCTCGCACACACACATATATAATATACGCGCGCGCACACACACACACACACACATATATATGTATATAATATACGCGCTCACACACACGCACATATGTATAATATACGCGCTCGCACAAACACACACGCACACACATATATATATATATATCGTATACACGCTCGCACAAACACACACATATATAGGCCTATATAATATACGCACTCGCACAAACACACACACATATATATATATATAATATACGCACTCGCACAAACACACACACACACATATATATATATATATATATATATATAATATACGTACTCGCACAAACACACACACACACACACACATATATATATATATATAATATACGTACTCGCACAAACACACACACACACACACACATATATATATATACACTGAACGCCAAAATTAACTGACCAGGTAAAGAAAGTCATGTACACCATCACTGGAATAAAAAACAGAAATGCAATTTATTTCATAAATAAGTTCATTCAATCCTCAATCGATTTAACGCAAAAAAAAGAAAGAAAGGTTCTTAATTTTGAACAGCCGAACACAAATGTCAGTTAACCCACATTTGAAAAGTCACAAAATCAGTAGCGCGTGTGGCCACCTCGGGCATCGATACAAGCTTGGCATCGTCGTCGCATGGAACAAACCAGGCGTCCAAAGAAGGCTTGGGGTATGGCTTGCCATTCCTCTTGGAGAGCTTGCTGTAGTTCCTGCAAGGTCAAGGGCGCTCTAGGGCGTTGTTGCAGTCGGCGTTGGAGTTCGTCCCAAACATGCTCGATGGGCGACATATCGGGTGAATTTGCTGGCCATGGCAACACGTCGATCTGTCTTGCTTGCAGATGCTGCTGCACAACATGTGCACGATGCGAGGGGCGTTGTCGTGCTGGAGAATCACGCCAGGGCCATGAGCGCGGACAAAAGGTTCAATGTGGGGCGTGACAATTTCATCTCGGTAGCGGAGAGCATTCAAGTTGCCCTGGATCAACACTAACTGTGTCTGATGATGTGCAGAAATGCCTCCCCAAACCATAACGCCCCCTCCACCATAAGGTGCACGCTGAATGATGCAGTTGTCGGCGTACCTCTCTCCTCGACGCCTGTACACTCGATGACGACCATCCGCGACTGACAGCTGAAAACGAGACTCATCGGTGAATAGGACATGTCTCCACACTCGGATAGTGAAGCGCAGGTGCTGCCTGGCCCATGCCAAGCGTGCTGCACGGTGTCGAGGAAGAAGTTGTGGTCGAACTGCAGGGCGCCGTGCTTGCAGACCATTCTCCCGCAGACGTCTTCTGACGGTGGTGGCACTGATTCGCCTCAAGCCAGGGATAGCTCCCGCAGTGACAGTGGCAGGCTGAAACCGGTTTCTCAGATGCGTCAGTGTGATAAATCGATCCTGCTGAGGAGTGGTAACCCTGGAGCGACCACGCCCTGGTAAGTCAGCAATGTTGCCAGTGTTCTGAAAACGGTTCCACCATAACCGTACAGTTGTCCTTTGCACTCCAAATGCCTGGCAGTGGCAGAAACGGAGCTTCCCCCTTGCAACATGCCAACAGCTCTCCAACGGTCATTTTCCGATGTTCTTGGCATGTTGTTTTTTCCAAAAGGAAGGATAAAACGAGTGGTATGGTACAGACGGAGAGTGTGTGAGTTGCCTGGGACACCAATTTCCTTGTTCACGTGCATTTTGTGACGCGTAGGGCCGGATATTGTGTTGGAGTGAACTGTTGTCTGAGCGCGTAAGCACGTGCTGCAACCCTTTTTTTCACATGGGGAAAGAATTCTTCCATCTGCAGGACAAGAACGTGCAAACGGTTTCCGGACAGTTATCTCAATGGCAATTTGGTGACATTATTAAAAGTGGTCAGTTAATTTTGGCGTTCAGTATATATATAATATACGTACTCGCACAAACACACACACACACATATATATATATATATATATATATAATATACATACTCGCACAAACCACACACACACACACACACACACACACACACACACACACACACACACACATATATATATATACTAGTCACAACAAGTTAAGCACAGTTTACATGTACCCGCATATTTTCAACAAATATCAAAGCCATGACTTTCCAATTGGGAACAGATTTATTTCATAATCTTGTTCAAACGTACATTGAATTTCATTGTGATCGCACAAACGGTTTGGGATATACAGACAATTAAACAGAGGAGGGGTCGAAATCAAAGTTTGCCAAATCTGTCCAGTTCACCAAATCATTTCAATAATGGGTGTGACCACCCCGATTGGCGAGACATTCCATGCAGCGTCTCCTCATCGAGTAGACCAGTGTTCTGATGACCCTCTGTGGGATTCCCTGCCATTCCAGTTGCAGCATTCGGAAGAGATCCTGACGGTCCCTGGGAGGTGGATGGTTCTCCTTTACACGTCTCCCCAACTCATCCCAAAGATGCTCGATGGGATTGAGGTCGGGACTATATGCCGGGAAGATCATCCTGTTGATACCGGCCTGCACAAGGAATTCTAAGGCCACCCGGGCTCTATGTGGCCGAGCATTGTCGTCTTGGAAGACTGCCATGGGTCCGATTCGTTGCATGGTCGGAACAACGAAAGGCGCCAGTATTTCATCCCGATAGCGGAGGCCTGTGAGGTTTCCGTCAATGTGGTAGAGTGCTGTCTTGTGGTGGAGGCTGATGGCACCCCATACCATAACAGATCCTCCCCTGAAGGCCCGGGTCTCACGAACAGCTGCATCAATGTAACGTTCACCAACACGCCTCCAAACTCTAGTTCGGCCATCATTGTGTTCAAGACAAAACCGCGACTCATCCGAAAAGAGGACCTGAGACCACTGTTGTTGGTTCCATCTCGCATGACGTTGGCAGAAAGCTCGGCGAGCCAGCTTATGGGCTGCTAGCAGTCGTGGTCGCACAGCTGGACGACGTGATCTGAGGCCAAAGTGGTGAAGACGGTTTCGTATGGCTTGACGGCTGAGGATGGTGTTAGTTGCCCTACGAAGCTGCCGTTGGATGCTGGTTGAGGTGGCATCCCGCTGCAGTAGGATCTGCCTCTCGATGAACCGATCTTCTCTTGGAGTCGTCTGCCTAGGCCGACCTGACCGTGGCCTCTCTTCAACGCTGTTGGTCGCCCTAAAACGCTGGTTCAGTCTAACAATAACTGAATGATGCACATCAAGTCGTCGCGCCACTTCAGCCTTGGCAATGCCATCTTGCATCCACGCAATCGCCCTGGTTTTGTCAAAGGTGCTAAGTTTTCTTCTTGGTGGCATGGTGAGAAACGGGCTGACAGTAACCAAGCCCGCGCTTATAAAGCATAAGGAAGGGGCATAAAACTCACTCGAAAGACTGCTCTTGCACGGGTATAACGAATTTTTCATTTTACACATCTTGTGTCGCCAGCAAGCTCACTGCAAAACAGGCACATTTACCGCAACTTTGCACTTTTTATCCCGCGCGGCAACGAGGTCACCAAGACCCCCATGCGCACTACAAGTTGCCACAGGCTCGCCCAAACACTGCTGTTTGAGATTCCATCACTGGTTGCCGCATAACAAAAAGAAAATAATGTTTTCTGAAGGAATGGATCAGCCCCCTGTGTCCAAGGACCTGTGCTTAACTTGTTGTGACTAGTATATATATATAATATACGCACTCGCACAAACACACACACACACACACACACACACACACACACACACACACACACATATATATATGTATAATATACGCACTCGCACAAACACACACACATA
>JAPXFY010000434.1:30000-35000 GCA_030674185.1 Monoplex corrugatus | reverse complement strand
TTATGAGGAAGGGGGATTTGGAGCACCTGGTCACAACGGGGAAGCTGGAGGGAAAGAGAGCATCAGGTAGACCCATGGAGAGAATGCTGGACAGATTTGCAGAGTGGCTGGGGACGAGGAGGGTGGGGGAGATGCTAGGGGCAACGAGAGATAGAGATGGTTGGAAGTCCATGGTCGCCAACGCCATGCGGCAGGGCACCTGATGATGATGATGATGATGATGATGATGATGATGATGATGATGATGAATCGGCAAGAATGGCCTCAACACTCACTCGTCTGTTATCATTTGTGCGAAAGTTATAACAGAAAGTAAAGTGTCATTATCTTTATCATTATCATTATCATTATCTCTCTCAACTCTCAGACAGACCGACAGAGGCACAGACGATAAAAACGCCGGACATTACGACATGGGGGTGGGTGTAGGGGAAGGAATGGGAGGGGAGGGTGGTAGAGAGAAGGGAGAGCAGACATGGTGGGGGGGGGGGGGATCATAAAAACGTTGTCCACATTTCACACCACACAGACATGGAGTTCATTGCCCTTTACACGGCGACCTCTACACCTGACCTCATAATGACCACTTTTTGACTTCTGTACTTACATACATGTACACACACACATTTTTTTCATTATGTATACACACACGTACACACACACATATATACACACACACGCGTACACACACACACGTACACACACATGTATATACACACACACGTACACATATATATACACACACGTGCACATGTACGTACGCACACACACATACACACACATACACATACACACACGCACACACACACACCTACTCGTACACATACACGTACATATACATACACACACACGTACACATACACTCACACGTACACATACACACACATACACACGTATACATACATGTAAACATACACACACACGTACATATACACACACGTACACACACATACTTACATACATACACACACACATATACATACATACACACACATGCATACATACACACACATACATACACACACATACATATACACACATGCATACATACACACACATAGATAAATATATATACACATATATACACAAACACACATGTATATACACATATAATACACATACACACACATATACACATACGTCCATATACATACACATACATACGCACGTACACACATACGCTTACACATACCGTACGTACACACACACACACGCGCGCAACAAACACACATACACACACGCATATACCCACACGTACCTAAACACACACTCCACACACACACACACACACAAACACATACACACACACACATACACACACACACACACACACACACACACACACACAAACAAACACACACACACACACACACACACACACACACACACACACACACACCACACCACGAACAAACAAAAAAAGAAAATTACAGGCATAGAACCAAAGTAAAAGAAGTAAAGACAGCTGAAGGAAGGGAGATCAGCACGTCCTATTAATGCGCTGATTGCCATGGTCAAACCAGTCCTACCATTCTCTTCTTCACGCCACAGGTGCCGTGTGATGGAGACGATCCACAATGATCACGGCACAGGCCTTAAGCCTGCATATAAACCCACGAGCTGGCCAGGTCCTGAGGTCCTACCTAGATAGTGCCATAACCCTGGGGTCGTAGGGGAGTGAGGTAGCAGAGACCTCAACTTTTCCCGGGGCCAGCACCACGAGGGTGGCGCCCATCCCCTTTCCTTTGCTTCAAATTCATATTCGTATTCACTTTTTTTTTCTACCAAGACTCCAGAAAGGCAAGAAGGCTAATTGGTTATCAAGGGGTGGGACCTGGGAAATCAACCTACCTCTCCAATGTTTTATACCAAGACAGCCAGGCAATGTTCTGCTCTTCATGATTTTCAACTGCCATTTGATCTTTACCGTGCGCAGCCAGAAAGCACACAGGTCCGACTCGTTTTATAATGATAATAATGATAATAATAATTACAATATTTATATAGCGCAAAATCTTGATAAAATCAAATCTAAGCGCTGAACAGACACACACGCACGCACGCACGCACACACATGCACGCACACACACACACACACACATACACACACACACACACACACACACACACACACACACACACACGCACACACACACACACACAGATGGCTATAAATGGGGAGAAAGAATAAAAGCAATGGAAAATTATAGAGAGCATATTATATACAATTATATATTACAATGTGATTCCCCTCCGAGTGGAGACAGGCTGCAGAGGGGATTGAGTGAGGTCAGGATTTTATGCAGAGGAGAAGAGGTGAGTTTTGAGAGCGGACTTGAAGGAGACAAAAGTAGGTTGCTGACGGACAGAGAGAGGAAGTTTGTTCCAGGAGAGTGGACCAGAAACAGAGAAGGCTCGTGGACCATAGGTTTTTCGTCCCCTTCCGAAGGACTAGACGCTCAGTTCGATTTTCCGGTCAAACTGAGGAGAAAAAATGGAGGCCTGTATGGGGAGCGAACCCTGGAACCTGGAGTTTAGAGTTATTGGCAGGCGAACGTCTGAACCATTTTGCCACTGTTATTATCACACAGAGCGATGCCAGTCTCCACAGTCTGTTACAAACATGTCCACAATTACCACAGTCTGTGACCCCCCTCCCCCCTCTCCCCCCACCCCCCCCCCCCCCCCCCCCCACTTTTACAACACTTCCTCCAGTCTGTGCCTCATTACTTCACTTCAAAAGTGCAAACTTCAAAACCCTGTCATGTGGCGGAGGACGAAAAGCTTACGATCTGGTATATATGCCCTGAGGGCTGTGTAACACCTGTGTCCTGGCAACATTCAAAGACATTTTAAGAACCGCCAAGAAGTTACAGCTGTGCTTAATACTCATCTAGAACCGTTTATACAGTTCCAGTTGTACTTAAAGTCATCTAGAACTGTTATAAAGTTCCAGTTGTACTGTACTTAAAGTCATCTAGAACCGTTATAAAGTTCCAGTTGTGTTGTACTTAAAGTCATCTAGAACCGTTATAAAGTTCCAGTTATACTTAAAGTCATCTAGAATCGTTATAAAGTTCCAGTTGTGTTGTACTTAAAGTCATCTAGAACCGTTATAAAGTTCCAGTTGTACTGTACTTAAAGTCATCTAGAATCGTTATAAAGTTCCAGTTGTACTTAAAGTCATCTAGAACCGTTATAAAGTTCCAGTTGTACTTAAAGTCATCTAGAACTGTTATAAAGTTTCAGAAGTACTGTACTTAAAGTCATCTAGAACTGTTATAAAGTTTCAGAAGTACTGTACTTAATGTCATCTAGAACTGTTATAAAGTTTCAGAAGTACTGTACTTAAAGTCATCTAGAACCGTTATAAAGTTTCAGAAGTACTGTACTTAAAGTCATCTAGAACCGTTATAAAGTTTCAGAAGTACTGTACTTAATGTCATCTAGAACTGTTATAAAGTTTCAGAAGTACTGTACTTAAAGTCATCTAGAACCGTTATAAAGTTTCAGAAGTACTGTACTTAAAGTCATCTAGAACCGTTATAAAGTTTCAGAAGTACTGTACTTAATGTCATCTAGAACTGTTATAAAGTTTCAGAAGTACTGTACTTAAAGTCATCTAGAACCGTTATAAAGTTTCAGAAGTACTGTACTTAAAGTCATCTAGAACCGTTATAAAGTTTCAGAAGTACTGTACTTAATGTCATCTAGAACTGTTATAAAGTTCCAGTTGTGTTGTACTTAAAGTCATCTAGAACTGTTATAAAGTTCCAGTTGTACTGTACTTAAAGTCATCTAGAACTGTTATAAAGTTCCAGTTGTACTGTACTTAAAGTCATCTAGAACTGTTATAAAGTTCCAGTTGTGTTGTACTTAAAGTCATCTAGAACTGTTATAAAGTTCCAGTTGTACTGTACTTAAAGTCATCTAGAACCGTTATAAAGTTCCAGTTGTACTGTACTTAAAGTCATCTAGAACTGTTATAAAGTTCCAGTTGTACTGTACTTAAAGTCATCTAGAATCGTTATAAAGTTCCAGTTGTACTGTACTTAAAGTCATCTAGAACCGTTATAAAGTTCCAGTTGTACTGTACTTAATGTCATCTAGAACTGTTATAAAGTTCCAGTTGTACTGTACTTAAAGTCATCTAGAATCGTTATAAAGTTCCAGTTGTACTGTACTTAAAGTCATCTAGAATCGTTATAAAGTTCCAGTTGTACTGTACTTAAAGTCATCATAAATACGATCTACAAAAAAAGAAAAAAATGTGAATCTGAGAATTTCAAAACAAACACGAAAATTGCCCAGAAGGCCGCCTTTAAACTCACGTGCTGTGAAAACACTACGAAGAAAAGAAAGAAAGAAACAAACAAACAAATAAACGTACAAAACGAACGTACAAAATGAAGGTACAAAACGAACGTACAAAACAAACGTACAAAGCAAACGTACAAACAAACGTACAAAACGAACGTACAAAACGAAGGTACAAAACGAACGTACAAAACAAACGTACAAAGCAAACGTACAAACAAACGTACAAAGTCAAACGTACAAAACAAACGTACAAACAAACGTACAAAACAAACGTACAAAACAAACGTACAAACAAACGTACAAACAAACGTACAAAACAAACGTACAAAACGAACGTACAAAACGAACGTACAAAACAAACGTTCAAAACAAACGTACAAAACGAACGTACAAAACAAACGTACAAAGCAAACGTACAAAGCAAACGTACAAAACAAACGTACCAACAAACGTACAAAACAAGCGTACAAAACAAACGTACAAAACTAACGTACAAAACAAACGTACAAACACACGTACAAACAAACGTACAAAACAAACGTACAAAACAAACGTACAAACAAACGTACAAAACAAACGTACAAAACAAACGTACAAACAAACGTACAAAACAAACGTACAAAACAAACGTACAAACAAACGTACAAAACGAAAGTACAAAACAAACGTACAAAACAAAC
>JAPXFY010004344.1:7500-18276 GCA_030674185.1 Monoplex corrugatus | reverse complement strand
TTACCTATTAAGCCCGACAATAGCCTTTCTCCTGTATGGCTACCTATTTCAGCCACGACAACTACCTGTTTCTCCTGTATCTACCTATTTCAGCCACGACATGTAGACTGTGATCACGAAAGGGCTACCTATTTCAGCCACAACATGTAGACTGTCATTATGAAATGGCTACCAATTTCAGCCAAGAAAAGTAGACTGTTCTCCTGTATGACTACCTATTTCAACCACGACATGTAGACTCTGATCATGTATGACTACCATTTCAACCATGACATGTAGACTATGATCATGTTTTTGATAACCTATTTCAACCAAACGACATGTAACTGTGATCATGAAATGGCTACCTATTTCAACCACGACATGTAGACTGTGATCATGTATACTACCTATTTCAGTCACGACATGTAGACTGATCACGTATGGCTACCTATTTCAACCATGACATGTAGACTATGATCATGTTTTGGCTACCTATTTCAGCCACGACATGTAACTATGATCATGTATGGCTACCTATTTCAACCACGACATGTAGCCCTATGATCATGTATGGATACCTTTCAACCACGACATGTAGACTATGATCATGGAATGGCTACCTATTCCAACCACGACATGTAGACTGTGATGATGTATGACTACCTATTTCAGTCACGACATGTAAAACTGATCATGTATGGCTACCTATTTCAACCACGACATGAGACTGTGATCATGTATGGCTACCTATTTCACCCACGTCATGTAACTATGATCATGTATGGCTACCTATTTCAGCCACGACATGTAGACTATGATCATGCATGGCTACCTATTTCAGCCATGACATGTAGACTAGATCATGTATGGCTACCTATTTCAGCCACGACATGTAACTGATCATGTATGGCTACCTATTCAGCCACGACATGTAGACTGATCATGTATGATTACCTATTTCAGTCACGACATGTAGACTGATCATGTATGGCTACCTATTCAGCCATGACATGCAGACTATGATCATGTATGGCTACCTATTTCAGCCACGTCATGTAGACTATGATCATGTATGGCTACCTATTTCAGTCACGACAGTAGACTGATCATGTATGGTTACATATTTCAGTCACGACATGCAGACTGATCATGTATGGCTACCTATTTCAGCCAATGACATGTAGACTGTGATTATGTATGGCTACCTATTTCAGCCATGACAGTAGACTGTATCATGTATGGCTACCTATTCAGCCATGACATGTAGACTATGATCATGTATGGCTACCTATTTCAGTCACGACATGTAGACTGATCATGTATGGCACCTATTTCAGCCACGACATGTAGACTGTTCTCCTGTATGGCTACCTATTTCAGCCACAACATGTAGACTGTGATTATGCATGGCTCCCTATTACAGCCACATGTAGACTGTGATCATGTATGGCTACCTATTTCAACCACAACATGTGGACTGTGATTATGAATGGCTACCTATTTCAGCCACATCATGTAGACTGTGATCATGTATGGCTACCTATTTCAGCCACGACATGTAGACTGTTCTCCTGTATGACTACCTATTTCAGCCACGACATTAGACTGTGATCATGTATGGCTACCTATTTCAGCCACGACATGTAGAACTGTTCTCCTGTATGACTACCTATTTCACCACAACATGTAGACTGTTCTCCTGTATGACTACCTATTTCAGCCACAACATGTAGACTGTTCTCCTGTATGACTACCTATTTCAGCCACAAAATGTAGACTGTTCTCCTGTATGGCTACCTATTTCAGCCACAAAATGTAGACTGTTCTCCTGTATGGCTACCTATTTCAGCCATGACATGTAGACTGTTCTCCTGTATGGCTACCTATTTCAGCCACGACATGTAGACTGTTCTCCTGTATGGCTACCTATTTCAGCCACGACATGTAGACTGTTCTCCTGTATGACTACCTATTTCAGCCACAAAATGTAGACTGTTCTCCTGTATGGCTACCTTTTTCAGCCACGACATGTAACTGTTCTCCTGTATGACTACCTATTTCAGCCATGACATTTAGACTGTTCTCCTGTATGACTACCTATTTCAGCCATGACATGTAGATTGTGATCATGTATGGCTACCTATTTCAGCCACAAAATGTAGACTGTTCTCCTGTATGGCCACCTATTTCAGCCATGTTGACTGTGTTCATGTGTGGTTATCTACGACAAACAAAACATGTAGATTGTGCTTATGTATGGCTAACCTATTTCAGCGACATGTAGACTATTCTCCTGTACGGCTACCTATTTCAGCCACGACATTAGACTATTCTCCTGTAATGGCTACCTATTTCAGCCACGACATGTAGACTATTCTCCTGTACGGCTACCTATTTCAGCCACGATATGTAACTGTTCTCCTGTATGGCAACTATTTCAGCCACGACATGTAGAATTGTGCTCACGCAAGGCTACCTATTTCACCCTGATAATTACACTGTGAACCAGAAAAACACGAAAATGAAATCAGTCACGCTTGTTTAGAATGTAGACCATGATTATGTATTTCAGCAAAATTATGTAACTGTGTTTTGTTTGGTTTATTTATTTCAGCCAAAACATGTAGACTGTGTTTTTGTTTGGTTATATATTTCAGCCAAAACATGTAGACTGCGTTTTTGTTTGGTTATTTATTTCAGCCAAAACATGTGGACTGCGTTTTTGTTTGGTTATTTATTTCAGCCAAAACATGTAGACTGTGTTTATGTTTGGTTATTTATTTCAAGCTAAAACATGTAGACTGTGTTTATTTTGGTTATTTATTTCAGCCATACATGTAGACTGTGTTTATGTTTGGTTATTTATTTCAGCCATGACATGTAGACTGTGTTTTTTGTTTGGTTTTTTTATTTTCACCCCAAAACATGTAGACTGCGTTTATGTTTGGTTATTTATTTTCAGCCATGACATGTAGACTGTGTTTTTGTTTGGTTATTTATTTCAAGCTAAAACATGTAGACTGTGTTTATTTTTGGTTATTTATTTCAGCCATGACATGTAGACGTGTTTAAATGTTTGGTTATTTATTTCAGCCATGACATGTAAATGTGTTTTTGTTTGGTTATTTATTTCAGCCATGACATGTAGACTGCGTTTATGTTTGTTTATTTATTTCAGCCATGACACGTAGACTGTGTTTATGTTTGGTTATTTATTTCAGCCAAAACATGTAGACTGTGTTTATGTATGTTTATTTATTTCAGCCATGACATGTAGACTGCGTTTATGTTTGGTTATTTATTTCAGCCAAAACATGTAGACTGTGTTTTTGTTTGGTTATTTTATTTCAGCCAAAACATGTAGACTGTTTTTATGTTTGGTTATTTATTTCAGCCATGACATGTAGACTGTGTTTTTGTTTGGTTTATTTATTTCAGCCATGACATGTAGACTGTGTTTTTGTTTGGTTATTTATTTCAGCCATGACATGTAGACTGTGTTTTTGTTTGGTTATTTATTTCAGCCATGACATGTAGACTGTGTTTTTGTTTGGTTATTTATTTCAGCCATGACATGTAGACTGTGTTTTTGTTTGGTTATTTATTTCAGCCATGACATGTAGACTGTGTTTTTGTTTGGTTATTTATTTCAGCCATGACATGTAGACTGTGTTTATGTTTGTTTGTTTATTTCAGCCAAGACATGTAGACTGTGTTTATGTTTGTTTATTTATTTCAGCCAAAACATGTAGACTGTGTTTTTGTTTAGTTATTTATTTCAGCCAAAACATGTAGACCGTGTTTATGTTTGTTTATTTATTTCAGCCATGACATGTAGACTGTGTTTTTGTTTGGTTATTTATTTCAGCCATGACATGTAGACTGTGTTTATGTTTGGTTATTTATTTCAGCCAAAACATGTAGACTGTGTTTTTGTTTAGTTATTTATTTCAGCCAAAACATGTAGACTGTGTTTATGTTTGTTTATTTATTTCAGCCAAAACATGTAACTGTGTTTATGTTTGGTTATTTATTTCAGCCATGACATGTAGACTGTGTTTTTGTTTGGTTATTTATTTCAGCCATGACATGTAGACTGTGTTTATGTTTGGTTATTTATTTCAGCCAAAACATGTAGACTGTGTTTTTGTTTAGTTATTTATTTCAGCCAAAACATGTAGACTGTGTTTATGTTTGTTTATTTATTTCAGCCAAAACATGTAGACTGTATTTTTGTTTAGTTATTTATTTCAGCCAAAACATGTAGACTGTGTTTATGTTTGGTTATTTATTTCAGCCAAAACATGTAGACAGTGTTTTTGTTTAGTTAGTTATTTCAGCCATGACATGTAGACTGTGTTTATGTTTGTTTATTTATTTCAGCCATGACATGTAGACTGTGTTTATGTTTGGTTATTTATTTCAGCCAAAACATGTAGACTGTGTTTATGTTTGGTTATTTATTTCAGCCAAAACATGTAGACTGTGTTTTTGTTTGGTTATTTATTTCAGCCATGACATGTAGACTGCGTTTATGTTTGGTTATTTATTTCAGCCATGACATGTAACAGTGTTTTTGTTTGTTTATTTATTTCAGCCATGACATGTAGACTGCGTTTATGTTTGGTTATTTATTTCAGCCATGACATGTAGACCGTGTTTATGTTTGGTTATTTATTTCAGCCATGACATGTAGACTGTGTTTATGTTTGTTTATTTATTTCAGCCAAGACATGTAGACTGCGTTTATGTTTGGTTATTTTTTTCAGCCATGACATGTAGACTGTGTTTATGTTTGGTTATTTATTTCAGCCATGACATGTAGACTGTGTTTATGTTTGGTTATTTTTTTCAGCCATGACATGTAGACTGTGTTTATGTTTGTTTATTTATTTCAGCCAAGACATGTCGACTGTGTTTATGTATGGTTATTTATTTCAGCCAAAACATGTAGACTGCGTTTATGTTTGTTTATTTATTTCAGCCAAGACATGTAGACTGTGTTTATGTATGGTTATTTATTTCAGCCAAAACATGTAGACTGTGTTTATGTTTGTTTATTTATTTCAGCCAAGACATGTAGACTGTGTTTATGTATGGTCACCTATTTCAATCGTGAGACGTAGACTGTATTTTATGTATGACTACCTATTTCTGCCAAGATGTATAGACTGTGTTTATGTATGCCTATCAGTTTCAGCCATATAGATGGTGTTTATGTGAGGCAACCTATTTCAGCCAAGGTATGTGGACTGTGTATATATATGGCTACGTATTTCAGCCATATAGACTGTGTTCATGTGTGGTTATCTATAACAGACAAAACATGTAGATTGTGCTTATGTATGGCTACCTATTTCAGCCACGACATGTAGACTGTGATCATGTATGGCTACCTATTTCAGTCAGGACATGTAGACTGTGATTATGTATGGCTATATCAGATAGCTGTCTTTCTTTGTGCTCTGACCTAGCCAGGTGCATTTTTAAGCAATGCGCCTTTCATATCTATCATGATGGCACACTGACCTGAAACAAGTTGAAATACATATAATGCATGAATGAAATGACGAAGATTCCCCATACCGTATAAATCCCGTTTTGTTGTGTTTCTACAGTTAACAGTAAATTTATGTTAAAAGACAAAGAACATTGTGTGACAGCAGGGGGACAATACAGTCATGTGAACCAAAACAGATGTCGATGTGAATGCATCATAATCTACTGTGGATTACATCATCACCTAATGTGTCTTAACTGACTGTGTCCTAACCCACTGTGCCATAACCTACTGTTCCATAACCTACTGTGTCATAACCTACTGTTCCATAAGCTGCTGTGTCATAACTGAGTGTATCCTAACCTACTGTGCCATAACCTACTGTGGATTACATCATAACTTACTGTCATAACGTACTGTGTCATAACGTACTGTGTCATACCCTTCTGTGTCATAACCTATGTGTCATCCCTAAGGCGGAGTGTGTGTGTGTGTGTGTGTGTGTGTGTGTGTGTGTGTGTGTGTGTGTGTGTGTGTGTGTGTGTGTGTGTGTGTGTGTGTGTGTGTGTGAACGTGCCTGTGCAGTTGTAAGGGGGCAATTCGACGTGTATGGTAGTAGAAGTGAGACGTGTATGTAATTTGTGGACGTCCCCAAGATAAGATTGAAATCGACTCAAAATCACAAAAAAGCTCAAAATAATGTACTATTGCGTATAAAATATAAATTACACAATTTAAAAAATGTCCCATTATTACTACATATTTTCCTTGCAGTAATTTGGGGACATCCCTTAATTACTGCATCCCACTTACTCTGTTCTCCCAAATACCGAGTCACAGCTTTTCAGTCTTAGTCGGTTTAAAAGCGAATTTCTTTGGCTTCTTTTCTCTATGAGATTGATCTATTGTTTTATTCATGGTTTTCTATTGTTATTGCTGTGTAAGTGCTAATGGTGTTGTTGTCGTTATTTTACCCTCTCTCTTTAAAAGAAAATGACAGATTTTGTTCTTGCGCAGTGCCATTGATAGATGTTTTTTACCAATTTACATTAGCGTTGATGAATTTTATGGTATTTTGTTTTAATAGTATAATGGAGAGAGAGAGAGAGAGTATGTGTGTGTGTGTGAGAGAGATTGTGTGTGTGTGTGTGTATGAGAGATTGTGTGTGTGTGTGTTGTGTGTGTGGTGTGTGTGTGTGTGTGTGTGTGTGTGTGTGTGTGGGGTGTGTGTGTAAGAGAATAAGAGGGGGAGAGCGAACAGATGTTCCAGCATTGGAACATTGATATGAATGTATGCTTATGTGCATGTGAATGATCAAGCTGGTACGTGCCTATGTTTATATATTTCTAGTCATAATAATTAATAATTACAATATTTATATAGCGCAAAATCTTGATAAAATCAAATCTAAGCGCTGAACAGACACACACGCACGCACGCACACGCACGCGCACGCACGCACGCACCCACACACACACGCATGGCTATAAATGGGGAGAAAGAGTAAAAGCAATGGAAAATTATAGAGCATATTATATACAATTATATATTACAATGTGATTCCCCTCCATCTACTGACATCAGGTACAGATAAGGCCAGTTACTGACATCAGGTACAGCTACTGACCTCAGTACAGCTATTGACATCAGGTACAGCTACTGACATCAGGTACACATAAGGCCAGCTACTGCCATCAGGTACAGCTACTGACATCAGGTACAGCTACTGACATCAGGTACAGCTACTGACATCATATACAGATAAGGCCAGCTACTGACATCAGGTACAGCTACTGACCTCAGGAACAGCTACTGACATCAGGTACAGATAAGGCCAGCTACTGCCATCAGGTACAGCTATTGACCTCAGTCATGAATGTACATTGACTGTTGAGCACAATTTATACAATAGATGCATTGGCAATACTTCTCTTGACCAAGATCTCTCTTGTCAAGGCCAAAAATTGTGGACATACATGGCTCACATTTCAGGGGTCAGCAGGTCAGTTCTTTGTTCCAAATATCAGTCGGTACTTGTGATACCAGCGCTTAGATTTGATTTTATCAAGATTTTGCGCTATATAAATATTGTAATTATTATTATTATTATGCCACCCCTACCATGTATGGCATGCACACAGGAGAGGAAGCCCCACCTCTAGAACTAGCGGGGATAATTCCACATCCACGATAAGTTTGTTCTTTGTGATTATAGGCGTGCTCTCATCCACGATACGTGTGCTGTAAATGTCATTATTATCATTACAATTACTGCTGCTGCCCTGTTTACTGGTGTAATAATGGCCTCTCTTTTAAAGTTATTGACGAAGTGATCTAACAATCGTGTAGTACATGCATCTTACAACATTCCCATTTGTTTTTAAATTAGTGCATGGTCAAGACCCGGTTGAAAAAGCATCACATTTTGGATCCTCTGCTTCAGTTACCATTCCACTGTTTTACTTCACTGACTTTTCAAACAAGCTCATACACCACTTTGTTAGCAGAACATCATCAGTGCTTCATGCTTGTAGAAAGTCCAATGTCTCATCTTTAACGCTATTATATTGCTGACAATGAACGAAATGTCATATTTCATTCGGTCAGCTGATCACACTAGTTAGGCCTATTCGATTTTTCTCATATTACACTGATAGCAGACAAAACTGACAGGCACAGGCTGTACTGAGGTTGAAAGAGCACCCGCTGGCTTTTCACTGCCAACTCGTGCAGGCTATTATGGCTAAATGGCCACTGAAGCTGCGTGTTAGTTTTAGGCGACACCTTTCCCCCTTGCCTCCCCTCCCCGGTGAACTCTGGGTCAGCCAACACTGGAGCGGGAACTTAACCCGTTCAGTCCTCACCGGCAAACATCAGTAGCGGCTAGTGAAACTGATGCTGTCATTCGTGTCAACAGCTTGAGTGGCTAAAAGATAAGAGCTCTGCAAACTAAGTGACCCTGAAACCTCTTATCTGTCTGCCTTGAGTGATGGGATATAGCAGGTGTTCAGATAAGGAGCAGGGTGTGTTGGTAAGAAATGCTTAGTAGTATCCAAAGCGTGTGACAGTCGGTGACACTGAAAATCTGTTAGTAGTAAGAAACTTTGGGAAGAGCCTGACAGCAGAAGGTCCTCAGAGTAGAAATCCCGTCAAGCAAGTGTTTCAGTCCTTAACTCCTGACACTCTAAGGGGGCTGTGCCACATCTAGATCATGAGTAGTGATTGCCCCTCTGTCAGGCATGTAACCAGCAGTGAATAGTTGTCTGCTCTCCTTTGCTGTAGTTGATGTGTGGTTTGGTGGCAAGATTGGGTATTGGTAGCTTGGTTCGTCGATATATTTACAAGTGAATAAGTTTTGCTGCCGTGTCTAATCATAGCTGTTTATACACCTACGGGTCAGTAGGGGAGGTTGTGTTCTTAGTTTCGCCAGTGTGAGGGGAGAAGATCACCAGTGTCCTGCGCCAGTCGTCGTTGCTGTCCATGTTGGCCTTGGCTCTACGATGAGGTGCACGTGACCGAGCTCCGATAATGTTACGAGCGTCCGAGGCAGGTGTGACTAGTGGGGCTTCTACGGCTGTGTCTTCCGGCAAGATCGGCAGTACTTCCATGCCACGAGCCTACGGCCCAGCCATTCTACTCAGCTTGTATTCCTTGGCGCCACCCTTCGCAGGACTCCACGTCTGCTGTAGCGAGCATCTTCGCGTCGTTCGGCGGTTGTTTCATTCGGCGCCTGTTTGCCATGCCAAGCATCAAGAGACTCGTTAGAGATTGGAAACCTTAGCATCAGAACGTCGTTATGGACAGAAATCGTCACCCTTTGAGAAACTAAGTGTTGAAGAGACTGAGACAAGTGGAATGTATATCGTGGTTAACTTAGGGTTTTATTGCCAGCGTTTATCTTCTGTGAGTGTATGCGTTTGCAGACTTTCTATGTGAATTCAGGGGTTTGAAGATTTAAAAATGTATGCAATGTTGGTTTTGGGGTGCCACCCCTAGTAACTATTTAATTATGTGATCTGTGCGTATGTGATCTGTAGAGCCAAGACCAACATGGACAGCAAAATTAAATTCAAACACACCAAAATAGCAACATGGAACATCAGAACAATGATACAGAAAGGTAAATTAGACAACATCAAAATGGAGATGGAAAGGCTTAACATCAGTATTTTGGGACTGGGGGAAGTGAGATGGAAGGGGGCAGGCATGATAACATCAGGAGAATATACAGTGATATACTCTGGTGGTAATTCACATGAAAGAGGAGTAGGCATCATAATGGACAAAGACAAATCAAAAGCAGTTAAGGGATACTGGGCAGTGTCCGACAGAGTTTTACTGGTCAAATTGGGAGGCAAACCTTTTGATATCAACATCATACAGGTGTATGCACTAACATCCGCAAGTACTCACGAAGACATCGACAACTTCTACGAAGTTTTAGAGATGGCCAAGGTCCAATGTAAATCACAAGAAGTTACAGTCATAATGGGACATTTTAATGCTAAAGTGGGACAAGATAGGGTACAGGATATAGTTGGACCTCATGGCCTTGGTACACAAAATGAAAGGGGGGGGGGGGAGGAAACTTGTAGAATGGGCACAGATGAATGAGTTCATAATAGGAAACACCTGGTTTGAGCAGCCTAACAGAAGAAAATGGACTTGGATGAGTCCAGGAGATAATACCAAAAATCAAATTGACTACATCCTGATCAACAAAAGATTTAGAAATTCTTTAATGTCAGCAAAAACACTACCAGGCGCAGACTGCAACAGTGACCACAATCCTGTAGTGGGAAGGTATAGGCTGAAATTGAGGAAAGGAAACAGACCAAAAGCAACATCAAACTAAACCTTGGACTCTTAAAGACAGATGAAATGATACGTAAAAAAAAATAATGTACATGTTCAAAACAAATTCAGTGGACAAAGTTGAGAAGTTCTATAAATGAAGCTTGTGAAGAAATCCCTAAGGCAGATAGAAAAGCAAAAACAGCTGGATGACTAATGAAATTTTGGGCTTGATGGAGGAAAGGAGGAAGGCAAAGAGAAACAAGGAGATATACAGGAAGATAAACAAAGAAATCAGGTGCAATGAAGCTAAGGAAGCTTGGCTGAACACAAAATGCAAAGAGATAGAAGAACGACACAAAATGGATCCCTCAGGGTATGTACAGACGAATTGAAGAAACTCTCCACAGGAAAAATACATGCACATCAACTGGTTGCTTAAAATCGAAAGATGGCACGCTTATCATGGAAAAAGACAAAATACTGGACAGATGGGGAG
>JAPXFY010004343.1:10000-18299 GCA_030674185.1 Monoplex corrugatus | reverse complement strand
ATGAAGAAAGACGAAAGCAGTGGATTGCAGCGCTGAAGAAGGACAAGTTCCAAGTCACTGAATACTCCAGCGCTTAGATTTGATTTTATCAAGATTTTGCGCTATATAAATAAAATATATTATTATTTTATTATGATATGTGCAAATCATTTTGAAGAACCTTGTTTTGATCGCAATGGTGAAACCACCCACCTGAAACACACTGTAGTTCCTATTATTCCCTGCACACTTGCAGTAAGTAATTTGCAGACCTGTTTATGAACTTGGTATAAACAGTGGACAATTCAAATAGGCCAAAGTCCCTTATGAAAGTTGTGAACAATAGTCGTCACAAATATTATACACAAAACGCAAGGTCATAACTTAGAAGTATACACTGGCACAACCGAGTTATATCAAATATGACATGTTTGTGATGCAGTTTTTCCTAGTCGGTTTTGACATTTGTACAGAAATATTGCAAGCTTCTTGTTATCTTCTTCATCTCTGAACAAAACAAAAAACAAAAAACAAAAACAATAAAGAGAACTTGCATCTTTATGATATTTATATGGTATTTATTTATACGTAAATCATTTATCTCTCCTTCTCTCTCACGTGAATACTTATGTCGTTTATGGAAAACACCACAGAAAGACAAAGTGCAATTCTTGTTGTGTTGTCCAGCTTTAAGAGATCTCAGGGTAAAACTATTGCAAAGAAAAACATCTTTAGTCAAAAAATAGTACAATAATCCATATCATTACAGCGTATAATTTTACAGCGTCAGATTGAATTTACTCATGTCGTGGAGTGTGGCGTCTACTGTTTGTAATCTGGCCACATACAGCTAAGTAGGATGATCAGAATACGTAGCATAAATATGTTCTAATTAATGTTGATGCTTGCTGCAGTTAATTTCTTTGATCTGATTTGTTATAATTGTCAAAGTATTTTGTTTATGGGTCAGGACGTTTACCCCACTTTTCTTTGTTCATTAACTTTTCCTGTTAACCCCATGTTTCCCCTTAAGTAAGAGACTTTGGTATTTTTCAGAATAAATAAATTATCATGATATGTGAATCTCTGTGTTTCTCCATGTTGTGTGTGTGGGGGGGGTGCGTGTGTGTGTGTGTGTGTGTGTGTGTGTGTGTGTGTGCGCGTGCGCGCGCGTGTGTGAAGCCCATGCATGTGGTGTGTGTGTGTATGAGGAAGAGAGAGCCAAACTTTACATACACACACAAACACACACACACACACACACACACACACAACACACACACACACACACACACACACACACACACACACACACACACACACACGTACGTGTGCTCACACACACACACACGACATGCACGCTAATAATGGGTTAACGGAGATTTCTTTAAAAACATTCTATGAATGGAAATTTCTTTAAAAACATTATCCAAACGGTACAGCCTGGCTTTCTCCTCTGTCGCACACTCATTTTTACAGTGCAAACAACAGGCAGCTGAGTGAGCACTGGTAGGTCTCGCAAAAGTCTGCCACTTGGAGCTCGCGGTGGGGCCGTTTCGCCTCAACGCTCGCAGACAGGCGTGCGCAGTCTATATATAGGATGTCTTTGGCTGTGTGCAGTTCAACAAGTTACCGGGAGTTCCTTCCTTTCCCTACGGTACGCGACGGCTGTAGGCATGGACACCACACAGCGAACACAAGCACGTCAGCATTGAAATACACAGAAAAACTTAGTGAAAAGGAGAAACATAGGTATCATTTACAAATTCTGGATATAGAGCGAGTTGATCCTTATCATAGTCCAAAACAATCACGGTCTGCGCATCCAGAAAATCTCCCTGATATAAACTATATCAGCATTGTTAATTATTTTGTTTATGGGATCAGAGCCTACACAATGGACGAATTCAGGGCTTACAGAAGTCTGAAGGCATATCGGCTGCTCGTTTCTGGCTGGGTCCGTGATATTTGGACATACAGACCTGAGGGATGTCAGAATGTGGTCGTCTCAGCTAAGATGTGCTTCATGCAGAGTCTACACTATCAAGCTCTGTTCTTCCTTTCATTTTCGCTTTCGGTGTTTTCTGCACGAGTCATGTGTGTGTGTGTGTGTGTGTGTGTATGTGTGTGTGTGTGTGTGTGTGTGTGTGTATTTGTGTGTGTGTGTGTGCACCTGTTCGGGACCATTTCAAAGAATGCTATCAATATGAGTGTATCGTGAAATCGTTCATGATGTAACACAAATATTCAAATCTATTAAAAAAAAATTCATTAAAAAGTTGTATTTTCAATCAACATGCTACAGTGTTGATGTTGACTGGCATATGCAAGACTTACAGACCAGGTGAATCTGATGCTTTGTGTATTTATTTGTTTCTAGATTTCCAAAGAATGAAGAAAGATGAAAGCAGTGGATAACAGAAACAGAAACATACTGATTTCACTCTGTATTTACACATTGCTAGACGTTTACTGCGCAGTCCTGTAGGTCGTTTCCTTTGATTCAACCCAATTGTTTTATACCTGTAACTCCCACACAGCCCCGAGAAATCCGATGAAGCCTGACTGATATAATGTTCTGATTGTTTTTCTTTTGTTCGTTAATTTGTTTGATGTTACATTAATTGTTACCTTAATTGTTACCTTAATTGATACAATGCCTTCATGATTATATAGATTCATTCGAACATACATACAGACACACACACACACACCACACACACACACACACACACACACACACACACACACACACACACACACACACCATACACACACACAGATTTATTCAGTCAGTCAAAAAGGTTTGTGTGTGTGCGCGCGCGCGCGCATGTGTGTGTGTATGTGTGTGTGTGTGTGTGTGTGTGTGTGTGTGTGTGTGTGTGTGTGTGTGTTGTGTGTGTTGTGTGTGTGTGTGTGTGTGTCTGTGTGTGTGTGTGCGTGTGTGAATGATGTGTGTGTGTGTGTGAATGGTGTGTGTGTGCGTGTGTGTGTGATGTGTGTGTGTGTGTAGTGTGTGTGTGTGTGTGTGTGTGTGTGTGTGTGTGTGTGTGTGTGTGTGTGTGTGTGTATGTGATGATAACCCCACAGAATGAAGACGATGTATGGGAAAATAGTTGCAAGGGAAACTAACGCTGATATCTTAACGCTGCTAGAAAAATACAGTAGTTGTTTCCCTTAGGCCGCTAGAGTGGCAGCCGTGTTATCGTCTTGCATTCGTGGCAAGATATTTATTTATTACAGTAAATCAAACTGACTGACTGTATGAATGAATGAATGAATGAACGACTGACTGACTGACTGACTGACTGACTGACTGACTGACTGACTGACCAACTGAGTGACTGACTGACCAACTGAGTGACTATGTGACTGATTGACTGACTTACTGACTGACAGACCACGTGACTGAGTGACTGATTGACTGACTGATTGACTGACTGACTGACTTACTGACTGACTGGGTATGTGACTTACTGAGTGACTGAGTGCCTGACTGACTGATCACGTGACTGACTGACTGACTACGTGGCAGTCTTACTGACTGATTGGTTTGTTGATGGTGTGGGAGGTTGGTTGTTAGTTATGTGAATGGGTGGATGTTTTGTACATTGTTTAGTTGATTTGTTTACCTGTTGATTAAATGATTGGGTATGTGTGTGTATGTGTGTGTGTGTGTGTGAGTGTGTGCGTGTGTGTATGAGTGTGTTAGTGTGTGTGTATGAGTGTGTGTGTATGAGTGTATGAGTGTGTGTGTGTATGAGTGTGTGTGTGTGTGTGTGTGCGTGTGTGTGTGTATGAGTGTGTGTACGTTTGTGTGAATGTGTGCGCACGTGTGTGTGTGTGTGTGTGTGTGTGTGTGTGTGTTTGTGTGTGTGTGTTTATTTATGCGTATGTGTGTGTGTGTTTATTTCTGTGTGTGTTTATTTCTGTGATTGTGTGTGTTTATTTATGTGTATATATATGTGTGTGTGTATTTGTGTGTGTGTTTATTTGAGTAAATGTATATGTGAGTGTGTTTATTTGTGTATGCTTATTTATGTGAGTGTGTGTGTGTTTATCTATGTGTGTGTATATGTATGTGTGTCAATGACAGATGTGATGCGCCTAGTGTGTCGGCTAGTGACTGCATGCTTGTCACCCCTCACTCTCAGCCTGTACCGCTGGCTAGCACTGCTGCTTGCAGCTATGCGAAAAGAAGAGCAGAATGCGTAAGTCTCTTCCTGTCAGTACATAGCCTCTCCATCAGCAAGCCCTACGTTATGCCTCCTCATGGCGACATGCGGTAACTGAGCACCTCACGGACTCAGGCTAAATCTCGAGGGACTCGGAGGAGGTCTGGCCCCCAGACGTGCGGCACGCAGGCCCACCGGCGTGTGGATATGCCCTGGTACCCACGAACCACACATCCAGGTACGGGTAAATAGCTCCACTGCCTTGTGGACATCTCGGGAGAGAATAAGGCTAGCGGACAGACCGCAAAAAAAAACAAAATAAAATCGATGGAAGGCAACAGGAAACCACCATCGTAGTCTCCCAAGAACATTATGGATAGAACAAAGAAGGAAAATGAAGATAACGACGTGAATAGGTATTCCGATGGAGCACCTTCGTCCGGTAGGGACCGTCATGCAGCGCAGATGACACCAGACCGTCAGCCAGATACTGCGACCAAAATCAAACTCAAAAATACCAAGATCGCAATATGGAATGTGAAGACATTGCTGCAAAAGGGAAAATTAGAGAATGTCAAAATAGAAATGGAAAGGCTTCACATTAGTATTTTAGGACTAGCGGAAGTGAGATGGAAGGGGGCGGGCATGATAACATCCGGAGAGTATACAGTGATATACTCTGGTGGAAACTCACATGAAAGAGGAGTAGGCATTGTAATGGACAGGGACAAATCAAAAGCAGTTAAGGGATACTGGGCTGTGTCCGACAGATTCTTGCTGGTCAAATTGGGAGGCAGACAATTTGATATCAACATCATTCAGGTGTATGCACCAACATCCACAAGTACTCAGGAAGACATCGACAACTTCTACGAAGTATTAGATATGGCCAAGGCCCAATGTAAATCACAAGAAGTTACCATAATAATGGGAGATTTTAATACTAAAGTGGGAAAGGATATTGTAGAGGATATAGTTGAACCTCATGGCCTTGGTACACAAAATGAAAGGGGAGGGAAACTTGTAGAATAATAATAATAATAATATATTTTATTTATATAGCGCAAAATCTTGATAAAATCAAATCTAAGCGCTGAATGGGCACAGATGAATGAGTTCATAGTAGGAAACACCTGGTTTGAACAGCCTAATAGAAGAAAATGGACTTGGATGAGTCCAGGAGATAATACCAAAAATCAGATTGACTACGTCCTGATTAATAAAAGCTTTAAAAATTCTTTACTGTCAGCAAAAACACTACCAGGTGCAGACTGCGACAGTGACCACAATCCTGTAGTGGGAAGGGTTAGGTTGAAATTACGAAAAAAGGAAACAGACCAAAAGCAACATCAAACTAGATCTTGAACTCTTAAAGACAGATGAAGTGATACGTCAAAAATTTAATGTACATGTTCAAAACAAATTCAGTGCTCTGGAAGACGTTGGTGACAGTGAGGAACAATGGACAAAGTTGAGAAATTCGATAAATGAAGCTTGTGAAGAAATCCCTGTAGTAGATAGAAAAGCAAAAAAGAACTGGATGACAAAAGAAATTTTAGGCTTGATGGAGGAAGGCAAAGAGAAACGAGGAAATACACATGAAGATAAACAAAGAAATCAGGAATGGATGCAAAGAAGCTAAGGAAGCTTGGCTGAAAACAAAATGCAAAGAAATAGAAGACCGAGACAAAACGGATCCTCAGGGTATGTACAGACGAATTGAAGAAATTGTCCACGGGAAAAATACATGTACATCAACTGGTTGCTTAAAATCGAAAGATGGTACGATTCTCGTGGAAAAAAAACCAATATTAGACAGATGGGGAGAGTACATTAAAGACCTTTTTGAAAATGACAGAAACGCAGAACACATTATAAGAAAGAACTTTGAAGGACCACCCATAATGAAAGATAAAGTTAGAGCAGCATTGAAAAAGATGAAACCAGGAAAAGCCCCAAGACCAGACAACATTACTACAGAGATGATTGAAGCCCTGGAGGAATTCGGTGTAGAAAAAATAACAGTCCTCCTAAATCAAATTTACGACACTGGAAAAATCCCCAAAGACATGTTAAAATCAATTTTCATTGCACTTCCAAAGAAGACACGGGCTATAGAATGCGAACTCCATCGCACAATCAGTTTGATGAGTCATGTAACCAAGATCCTATTTAGAATAATCATGATGAGGACAAGGAATAGAATCAAAAGAGAAATAGCAGAGGAACAGTGTGGATTTGTCGAAGGGAAAGGAACTATTAATGCCATATACAGTACGTCCTAAGAACTATCATAGAGAGGTCAATCGAGGTGAACAAGGATATATATTTATGCTTTGTTGACTATACCAAGGCTTTCGATCGGGTAAAACATGAAGAATTGATCAACCAACTAGAAAGACTCAATATTGATGGAAAAGATCTACGAATAATCAGAAATATGTATTGGGAACAAACAGCTCCAATGAGAATAAAAAAAACGATATAAGCTCTTTCCAAAACATCAAAAGAGGAGTTACCAGATCTGTTTTCACTTTACAGCGAAAACATCATGAGAAACGTAGAGGAAGACCCTGGATTAAAGGTTGGAGGAAAAATGATTAACAACATTCGATACGCAGATGACACCGTGCTAATTGCAGAAAGTGAAAGGGACCTACAAAACCTTGTGAATATACTTGAAATAGAAAGCAAAGATAAGGGGTTGGAACTAAACAGCAGGAAGACTGAAGTCATGGTGATCAGCAAAAAACATGAAATCCCCTCATGCAAAATAACAGCAAATGGCACAACCTTGAGACAGGTTGATAAGATTAAATACATGGGAACGATCATTTCATCAGACGGCAGATGCACATCAGAAATAGCCAGCAGAATTGGCCAAGCCAAAACAACATTCAAGAAGATGGAAAGCATTCTTACCAACAAATGCCTATCAACATCAGGAAGAGAGTTCTTGAATGTTATATAGAACCAATACTGTTGCACGGTTGTGAGGTGTGGACAGTCAACAAGCAAAGCCAGAACAAGATTGAGGCTGCCGAGATGTGGTTTCTAAGAAGGATGTTGAGAGTTCCATGGACAGCAAAGAAAACAAACGAGACAGTCTTGATGGAGGCAGACTCAAGTAGATCATTCATAAGGAAGATTAGGAAAAGACAGGCAACATTCATAGGCCATTTTATAAGGAAATGGGAATTGGAACACCTGGTCACAACGGGAAAGCTGGAGGGAAGGAGAGCACCAGGTAGACCCAGGGAGAAGATACTAGACGAAATAGCAGAGTGGCTGAAGACAGGGAAGGTGGAAGAGATGCTTGAGGCAACAAGAGATAGAGACAGATGGAAGTCCATAATCGCCAACGCCATGCGGCAAGGCACCTGATGATGATGATGATGATGATGATATGTATGTGTATGAGTGTGTATGTGTGGATATGTGTGTGTATGTGTCTGTGAGTGTGTTTATTTGTGTGTATATTTATGAGTGTATGTGGGTTTATATATATATATATATATATATATATATATATGTGTGTGTGTGTGTGTTTTGTGTATGTGTGTGTGTATGTGTTTGACTGTGTGGGTCTCTGTGTGTGTGTTTGTGAGTATGTACGTTTGTATGTGTATGTACGTGTACATATGTGCGTGTGTGTGCGTTTGTCTGTGTGTGTGTGAGTGTGTGCGTGTATGTGTGTGCGCGTGCACTCGTGTGTGTATGTGTGTGTGTTTGCACGCGTGCGTGCGTGCGCTCGTACCTGGGCTTGAGAGTGAAAATTTCTTTGCGTGCGCGCGCATGAATGTGTGTGTGTTTGTGTTTCTATGTCTGTGTGTCTGTGTGTATGTGTCTCTGTGTGCGTATGTGCGTTTGTGAGCGCGTGTGTGTGTATATATTTCTTTCCGTCTGTGTATGTGTGTGTGGCTAATGAGACTTATTGTTCTGTAGTTCTGGCATTGGCGCATATTTCCCTTTTTGGGCAGGGGGATGATGAGTGATTGAGTCCATTCTGTGGGCCACTGTTTTGTCTCCCAGATCTTCTGACAAATCGATGTTACACGAGTGACCAAATCATTCCCTCCATGTTTGAGCAGCTCTGCTGGGATATTGTCTGCTCCAGGTGATTTCCCTGCTGGTAGGCTGCGGAT
>JAPXFY010004343.1:0-5000 GCA_030674185.1 Monoplex corrugatus | reverse complement strand
GACAGCAAAGAAAACAAATGAGACAGTCTTGATGGAGGCAGACACAAGAAGATCATTCATAAGGAAGATCAGGAAAAGACAAGCAACATTTATAGGCCATTTTAAGAGGAAAGGGGTATTAGAGTACCTGGTCACAACAGGAAAGCTGGAGGGAAGGAGAGCACCAGGTAGACTCGGGGAGAAAACATTGGACGGACCTGCAGGGTGGCTGAGGACAGAGACGGTGGATGATGTGCTTGCGGCGACAAGGGATAGATGCATATGGAGGGCCATGATCGCCTGGCGGCAGGGCACATGATAATGATGATGAACACGATTGAGACATCTGTGGGCGACCTCCTGGATCTCCAGACCACAGATTTCAGAGCTGTTGTTGAAATAGGAGGTGTGTGGTCGTCTCTTTCTTCTCCTCGGCCTCGACTTTCCCCTGCAGGACCGTTGACATCAGATCAGTTTTGATGTTTCTTATCTCATGGCCTACGTATTTCAGCTTTCTGTTGTTGATCTCTGTCAGCAATTGGCGCCTGACATTCAGTTCCTTTAACACACTATCGTTTGTTCTTCTGTCTGTCCATTTGACTCTGAGAAGTCATAAAGAGCCATATTTCTGCTGTACTGATTTCATTTTCTTCGTCTTTTCTTAGTGTCCAGGCTTCACAACCATACATTAACCCTTTGACTCCTGCACCCTGTCCACCAACTGCAAAAACTTAACTCTTTGACTCTTGCAGGAAGCTGGTGGACAGGGTGAGGGAGTCAAAGGGTTAACTTGTTGCTTTGCTAGCATTGTTGACGATGCAGGAAGCTGGTGGACAGGGTGCGGGAGTCGCTAGGTTAAAACAGGCCAAATCAAAATATTCAGGATTCTTAGTTTTAAATCTTTGAGAAGGAATGGATCCAGGCTGTCTCAAGACCGTTGTGTTGCTGGAGCACACTGGTTGACACCTTACGATCCGTCTGGAATTAAGAGACTTTGACTGAGTTGCTTAATCATGCCCATCTGACCCTTCCTTCTCTGGCACACCTCTTACTACTTTTACCCCAGTCTCACAAGAAGAAATTTTCAACACAATCAGATCCATGTCGTTCAAAACCTGCGAACCGGATCCTCTTCCAGGTTCTCTCTACTCCGACTGTCTCCCTACTCTCCTCCCATTCATCACTGACATCATCAACACTTTTCTTCAAACTGGAACTGTCCCAGATTCTTTCAAGTCTGCTATTGTTCACCCTCTCCTCAAGAAACACAATTTAGACCCAAATGAACTGAAAAATTACCGGCCTATCTCTAATCTCTCTTTCTTGTCAAAACTCCTTGAAAAAGTCGTCCTCAACCAGCTGAACTCTCACCTGTCTGCCAACAATCTCCTCAATCCTTTCCAGTCAGCCTACCGCCAGTGCCATAGCACTGAAACTGCCCTACTACACATTCTCAACAATCTCCTCCTTGCAACTGATACTGGTAAAGTCTCTCTCCTCACACTCCTTGATCTGTCTGCAGCCTTTGATACCATTGATCATGGTATTCTCCTTTCTAGACTTCATCATACTTTTGGCATCTCTGACATTGCTCTCTCCTGGTTCACTTCATACCTATCAAACAGAAAACACACTGTTCTCATCAATGGCACTTACTCTCAACCTACATACCTGACCTGTGGTGTTCCACAAGGATCTGTCCTTGGCCCTGTTCTTTTCACTCTTTACACCTCCCCCCTGTCCACCATCATCAACTCCCACTTTATAAAACACCACTTCTATGCTGATGACACCCAACTTCAAGACAGTGACTCACCTGATAATATACAGCGCCTGTTGACTCGCACCACTGAGTGTTACTCGGACATTAAGAACTGGATGACGTTCAACAAACTTCAGCTTAATGACGACAAGACAGAAGCTATCCTCATTGGCACCCGTCAGAAACTTTCTCAGCTGCCTCCTCTTTCTCTCCCATTATGTAAAACATCCGTCCCAATTTCTGATTCAGCTAAAAACTTGTTGTCTCGGAGGGGAATCACATGGTTAGAATATATAATTGTATATGCTATGCTCTCTATAATTTTCCATTGTTTTTATTCTTGCTTTTATTGCTTTTATTCTTTCTCCCCATTTATAGCCATGCGTGTGTGTGTGTGTGTGTGTGTGTGTGTGTGTGTGTGTGTGTGTGTGCGTGCGTGTGTGTGCGTGCGTGCGTGCGTGCGTGCGTGCGTGCGTGCGTGTGTGTCTGTTTCAGCGCTTAGATTTGATTTTATCAAGATTTTGCGCTATATAAATATTGTAATTATTATTATTATTATTATTAAGACGGAGAGCTGGCCTCGAGCTAAGGGGAATAACTCAGCGTTCAACAAGATTTGTTCATCATGAGAAGAATTGCTGCCCTTGAATAGTTTAAACTGATTTATAAGGGGGTTGTGTTGTTTTTTGTTTTTGTTTGTTTCTGTCTTGTTACCATTGTTGTTGTTGTTGTTGCTGCTGCTGTTATTGTTGTTGTTGTTGCTGTTGTTGTTCTTGATGTTGTTGTTGTGAACAATGAAGCAAACACACAAGAACAAAGTAAGAAACAACTAAGTTCAACGATCATTCGGTTTATACTAAAGCAATGCTATAAGTATTTGCAATATAAAAAAGTCTTGTAATAAAACTTATTAGTAAAATCAAGACAGCAGGATAATGCCATATAAACGGTCACATCTATCTTTCTCAAGACGCCCATAGCACACTCAATTCATTGGAAGGGGGAGAGGGTTAGATGTTGGTTGAAAAATCCAACATTGATTTGAGAAGATGAGATTCGAACTTACAACCTCCTAGTTATTCGTCCATTGTACTAACCGCTTGTCACAGTGACTGGGTAACTGGTATTATCACCATCATGAGCCCTGCCTCATGGCGTTGGCGATCATGGCCGTCCATGCGAATCTATCCCTTGTCGCTGCTGCAAGTACATCTCCCACCCTCTCTGTCCTCAGCCACCTGCTGCAAGTCCGTCCACTATTTTCTCCCTGGGTCTACCTGGTGCTGTCCTTCCCTCCAGCTTTCCTGGCTGGTGTCTGAGACAATTTTTTTCTCCATCTTATCTTCTGCTTTGGCTGGCCATGATTTGTCTGGTCACAGCAGGAAAGCTGGTGGGAAAGAGAACACCAGGCAGACCCAGGGAAAAAATATCGGACGGACTTGCAGGATGGCTGAAAACAGAGAGGGTGGAAGATGTGTTTGCGGCAGCAAGGAAGAGATACATATGGAGGGCCATGATCGCCAACGCTATGTGGCAGGGCACTTGATGACGACAATGATGATCTTCTGCACTACCATTATGTCACTATCCCCAAGACATTCATTTCGTCTCTCCTCTCCAACCATCAACAAACCTGTCGAAACTGATGTCACCATGAATGCTGGGCATGACGGACACAGAAGCTGGGACAACATGTCCACAAAGCTATGATGATAACACTCAGGATGATAATGATGACTGACCAGTCGCCGTGGTGTAGTGGTTAGCGCAAAGAACCACCGACTGGAAGGTTGTGAGTTCGAATCCCCATCAGTCCCTTCAAAAATACATCATTGTGGGATTTTTCGGCTCTAATTGGCTCATACCCAGAGTTGGGCATGCTATGGGCGCATTGGGAAGAGTGGAACCACAAAGTCGTCTCTCATCCACTTCACGGATGCGTCATTGAGGGTGTTGTCAAATATTCTGACCAGCACCGCAGGTATCTGTATCTCTCAGGTCTGGTTGACGCTAGGATATATTATGATAGTAAGCGTAGAGTACAGCCCTGCCACACAATCTCAATCCTAGATGGAACTCCGTAGCATCATGACTGTCATCCTCAACAACGTCATCATCGCATTCTAAAAACTGTGCCAGCTTCCGTGGCCATTAAGGTGGTGCAGAAAATAGGACGAAAAAAAAAAGGTGAGCACTCACTCCCTGAGTGCGATGATCCTAAAAATAATAATGATAATAACTCTATGAAGTTTCTTTTCACGAATGAGACTACACGAAAGGGCTGAACTCTACGGTTACTTTCGTAATATATCCAGACGCCAACCAGGCCCGAGAGACACAAGACACTTGCGATGATGGTCAAGAATTGTGAGCAACATGTTCAGTTACGCATCCCATAAGTGGATTAGACTCGACTGTGTGGTCCCAGTCTTTTTATCGAGCCTGTATCACGTTCACCTTTGGGTAGGAGTCCATGGGAGTCGAACAATTCCTCAGAACTATTTTTTAGATCGATCGGGCAGGAAACCACGACCTCACAATCAGTTGTCCACTTCGCCACTTTCATTAGTCATATCTATGACAATATATTTATACATATATCCTACAGCTTCTGTTCCGTAGTCGATCATAAATCCGGTTTTCATGTATTGCTGAAGACCACATTTTATTTTCATCATTGTTCACATTCAGTTTCAGTGTATCGCAACAACATAAGGAGAAGAGGAAGAAGGAAGAAAAAAGAAAGAAGAAGACAAAGACAAGAAGAAGAAGAAGGAAGGACAGACAGATACAGAGAGAGAGACAGACAGAGACAGACAGACAGACAGAGAGACAAACAGACAGAGACAGACAGGGAGACAGAGAGACAGAGCAAGAGAGAGGGGGGGAGACAGAGACAGAGAAACAAAGAGAGACAGAGAAAGAGAGACAGAGAGACAGATACAAAGAGACAGACACAGAGAGTGAGAAAAGAAAGAAAGGATGACATTTTTTTATTCACTAGGTTAATAGATAAGCACTGACGAGCTTTCTCACATCTAGCCCTTTCTGCCCCCAACCTCCAAAAACAGAAGTAGTGGTGGAGGGGGGGGGGGGGGGGAGTAGCACTAAATTACACACTGTAAACAAATCAACATCAAGTCATCGTAAAAAAAAAACATAAAGTGAACTGCTCTATCCTAGAGAGAAACAGACAGAGACAGTGACAGACAGAAAAATAAAAGAAGACAGCTTATGAACCTACAGAAAGAGATTGGAA
>JAPXFY010004342.1:10000-18311 GCA_030674185.1 Monoplex corrugatus | reverse complement strand
GGAGCATGGGACTTTGATAGGCTGAAAAGCTTGGAGCCCACATTTGCAGAGTTTGAGTCAGTTATTTCCCTGCCGCCTTGTCCAGTGGATAAAAGGGAGAGGTTTTTAGTCCTCTTTTTATTATCCGTTGTTTGGTGTTTGTGGTCTGTTTGTGACCGTGCGTTCGCGCTTGACAAAGGCCGGTCCGCCGAAAATTTACGCTTGTCTTGTCTTGTTTTGTTGTGTTGAATACGCGCTTGCATTGGATTTCTTGTTCTTCTGGTTTCAATGCATCAAAAATTAGGAAAAGAGAAGAAAAAACAGACCAACGAAGAAGGACATGTATATAACACTGGAAAAAAAGAAGACAAAAAGATTATACAAAGAATGTGCTCTGTGTATCTGCATGCAACTGAGATATAAGGGGGTGTGGGTGGGGGTGGCTGGGGGTGGGGGTGGCTGGGGCAGGGGGCTTCAACGGGGTCAGGTCCGCAGTCACGGCTGTGTAGACTGGGGACAACTGGCACCAGGTTGTCTGGATCAATCAGACTGGAAAGTGTCATGTGTCTGTTTACGCCGACTGGATTTGTACAGGCACCACCCTTAACCTTTTGACTCCTCAGTTTACACCAACTGGATCTGTACAGGCACCACTCTGCTGGGAAAAGGGCTGTTTAACCCTTTGACTCCCTCTCCCTGTCTGCCAGTATCCTGCAGTGTCAACCATGCTAACAAAACAAAAATTTAACCCTTTGACTCCCTGTCCGTGTTCACCAGTTTCCTGCAGGATGAAGCTGGTGGATAGGGTGATGGAATCAAAAGGTTACAATTTTGCAGTTGGTGGATAGGGTGCGGGAGTCAAAGGGTTAATTAACTCTTTGACTATGTCGGCCTGTTCGCCAAGCTTCTGCATGATTTTTTTCTTATATTTCTTTTTATGTATTTCAAACGCACACAAAAAAACAACAAATATTACCGGCAAAGCAAAAGCAAATCATTTGTTTCAGATTTTAATTAAAAAATCAAATACCCAACTTTCCCATATCAAGACTTTACCAGTACATAGGTTTCTTTTTTCTTTTTTTTTTTTTTTTTTTTTGAAGATAAGGTACACAGATACACATGTCGTTTACATGTAACCAAGATCATTCCAGGGACAGGCTGATAAAATACCAGAATAAAATATAGACTTGGTAAAACATAGGCTAAGCAAGGCCTTAGGACCTGGCCAGCTGCTCATGGGTTTGTGTGCAGGCTTAAGGCTTGCGCCATGATCATCAATACACATAGCACTTGTGACGTTAGTGCATATGGAATTCGTTCCGAGCGCGGAGACGTCGTCTTGAGAAACTGAAACCGTTCTGCGCGGGCTCAGGGTGTCTGAAAGATGAATGCTGATAGATTTGGGTGGAACGCATATGGTGTTGTCCTAGAATGATGAACCTGGTAATTGAACTTTTTCCCTTCAGGTCCCTAGACTTAAACTGTCAAGTGTTGGCCAGCGTTCTTTTGCTGTCTCAGGACCATCAGCCTGGAATAGACTTCCACTCTGCCTTCGCCCAACACCTACGCTTTCTGCTTTTAAATCCAATTTATAAAAAAAAAAAAACCCACCTCTTTTCCAACAATGAATTGTACAACTACTTCTTTCCCTCAGTCTGTGTATTAAATATTGTATGGTGGTCTTTGTCGATTGTGTGTGTATGCTTTGTCTTGAATTGTCAAGATTTGGCGCCGTATAAATACTAGTAGTAGAAGTAGTTGTAGTAGTAGTAGTAGTAGTAGTAGAAGTAGTAGTAGTAGTAGTTTATTAGTAGTAATAGGAGGAGGAGGAAGAGAAGGAAGAGGAGGAGTATTTTATCATTATTATTAGTAGTAGTAGTAGTATTGTTGTTGTTGTTGTTGTTGTTAGTAGTAGTAGCAGTAGTTATATAGTAGTAGTAGTAGTGGTAGTAGTAGTAGTAGTGGTAGTAGTAGTAGTAGTGGTAGTAGTAGTAGTAGTGGTAGTAGTAGTAGCAGCAGCAGTAGTAGTAGCAGCAGCAGTAGTAGTAGCAGTAATAGTAGTAGTAGTAGTAGTAAGCTCGTAACTGTTAGGAAGTTGGTGACTGTTGACAGACAGGTTAAGGGAGTGAAAGGGTTAGTTCTCACCATCAAAAGATTAATATCCCCTGCATACTGCCAACTACGCGTTGTTCACCACCAGTGCTGTCTTTACAGAAGGTCAGAGCAACAGGCCGGTAGCTTCATGTCATAGACAGCACGATTAGCGTGAGGTCAATGAACGGCCGATCGGTTGAAACGTCGGATAAGACTACATAATAAATATGGTACTTCCAAGCAAGGGAAACGAGAGCCGTGTCTTCATCAGCGATAAATTGAGTGTGTGTGTGGGGGTGGGGGGGGGGGTGGAGGGGGTTTGGGTATATATATATATATATATATATATATGTATATATATATATATATATATATATATGTGTGTGTGTGTGTGTGTGTTGTGTGTGTGTGTGTGTTTGTGTGTGTGTGTGTGTGTTTATGAGTGTGTGAGTTTTCGTGTGTGTGTGTGTGTGTGTGTGTGTGTGTGTATGTGTGTGTATATGTGTGTATGGGTGTGTGCGTGCGTGCGTATGTGTGTATGTGTTTGTTTGTGTGTGTGTGTCTGTGTGGTTGTGTGTTAGTGTGTGTGTGTATGTACGTGTGTGTATATATGTGAGTGTATGTGAGTACATGTGTGTGTGTGTGCGTGTGTGCATGTGTGCGTGAATGTATGTGTGTATAAGTTTTTGTGTGTGTGCGCGTATGTGTGTGTGTGTGTTTGTGTGTATATGTATATGTGTGTATGTGTGTGTTTGTGTGTGTGGATGTGTTTGTGTATGTGTATGCGTGTGTGTATGTGTGTGTGCGTGTGTGTGTGTGTATGTGCCTGCGTGTGTATGTGTGTGCGTGTGTGTGAGCAGGCGTGCGCGTGTGTATGTGTGTATGTGTGTGTGTGTGTGTGTGTGTGTGTGTGTGTGTGTGTGTGTGTGTGTGCTTTATTATTACTATTTTCGTTGAACAGTTACACGTCAAGGCTGTACAGGGATTGGCAGATTGAGGTTAAGAGACCTGTAAGCACATGACTTATCAGTGATCGGTAGGCTTTCGGTAGTCGTCGAGTGGTCCCATAGCCTAGTGGTCGGCACACCTGTCTACCACATGAAAGATCTGAGTTCGAATCTCTCTAGGACACCTGTCTACCACTTTGAAAGTCTGAATTCGAATCTCTCTGATTTCTGCCTGGTGTTGGGTGTGTGTGTGTGTGTGTTAAAGGATGAAGCTGTCTCTGAGTAGAGTTGGGGGGTGTGTTAAAGGATGAAGCTGTCTCTGAGTACTGCCTGGGGTGTGTTAAAGGATGAAACTGTCTCTGAGTACTGCCTGGGGGGTGTTAAAGGATGAAGCTGTCTCTGAGTACTGTCTGGGGGGTGTTAAAGGATGAAGCTGTCTCTGAGTACTGTCTGGGGGGTGTTAAAGGATGAAGCTGTCTCTGAGTACTGTCTGGGGGGTGTTAAAGAATGACGCTGTCTCTGAGTACTGTCGGGGGGGGGGGGGGTGTTAAAGGATGAAGCTGTCTCTAAGTACTGTCTGGGGGGTGTTAAAGGATGAAGCTGTCTCTAAGTGCTGCCTGGGGGGTTTTAAAGGATGAAACTGTCTCTGAGTACTGTCAGGGGGGTGTTAAAGGATGAAGCTGTCTCTGAGTACTGTCTGGGGGGTGTTTAAAGGATGAAACTGTCTGTGAGTACTGTCTGGGGGGTGTTAAAGGATGACGCTGTCTGTGAGTACTGTCTGGGGGGTGTTAAAGGATGACGCTGTCTGTGAGTACTGTCTGGGGGGTGTTAAAGGATGACGCTGTCTCTAAGTACTGCCTGGGGGGTGTTAAAGGATGAAACTGTCTCTAAGTGCTGCCTGGGGGGTTTTAAAGGATGAAACTGTCTCTGAGTACTGTCAGGGGGGTGGGTTTGAGTACATAGTGTTGATGAAGCTGTCTCTGAGTACTGCCTGGGGGTGTTAAAGGATGAAGCTGTCTCTGAGTACTGCCTGGGGGGTGTTAAAGGATAAAGCTGTCTTAGTACTGTCTGGGGGTTGTTAAAGGATAAAGCTGTCTGTAGTACTGTCTGGGGGGTGTTAAAGGATAAAGTTGTCTCTAAGTACTGTCTGGTGTGTGTTAAAGGATGAAGCTGTCTCTAAGTACTGTCTGGGGGTGTTAAAGGATGAAGCTGTCTCTAAGTACTGTCTGGTGGTGTTAAAGGATGAAACTGTCTCTAAGTACTGTCTGGGGGGTGTTAAAGGATGAAGCTGTCTCTAAGTACTGTCTGGGGGTGTTAAAGGATGAAGCTGTCTCTGAGTACTGTCTGGGGGTGTTAAAGGATGAAGCTGTCTCTGAGTACTGTCTGGGGGTTGTTAAAGGATAAAGCTGTCTGTGAGTACTGTCTGGGGGGTGTTAAAGGATGAAGCTGTCTGTGAGTACTGTCTGGGGGGTGTTAAAGGATAAAGCTGTCTCTGAGTACTGTCTGGGGGGTGTTAAAGGATAAAGCTGTCTCTGAGTACTGTCTGGGGGGTGTTAAAGGATAAAGCTGTCTCTAAGTACTGTCTGGGGGGTGTTAAAGGATGAAGCTGTCTCTAAGTACTGTCTGGGGGTGTTAAAGGATAAAGCTGTCTCTGAGTACTGTCTGGGTGTGTTAAAGGATAAAGCTGTCTCTGAGTACTGTCTGGTGTGTGTTAAAGGATGAAGCTGTCTCTGAGTACTGTCTGGTGTGTGTTAAAGGATGAAACTGTCTCTGAGTACTGTCTGGTGTGTGTTAAAGGATGAAGCTGTCTCTAAGTACTGTCTGGGGGTGTTAAAGGATGAAGCTGTCTCGGAGTACTGTCTGTGGGGGTGTGTTAAAGGATGAAACTGTCTCTGAGTACTGCCTGGGGGGTGTTAAAGGATGAAGCTGTCTCTAAGTGCTGCCTGGGGGTGTTAAAGGATGAAGCTGTCTCTGAGTACTGTCTGGGTGTGGATAAAGGATAAGCTGTGTTGAAGTTCTGTCTTGGGGGTGTTAAAGGATGAAGCTGTCTCTGAGTACTGTCTGGGGGGTGTTAAAGTGATGAAGCTTTGTCTCTAAGTACAGTCTGGTCGTTGGGGTGTTAAAGGATGAAGCTGTCTTTAGAATACTGTCTGGGGGGTGTTAAAGGATGAAGCTGTCTCTAAGTACTGTCTGGGGTGGTGATGTTGTTTTAAAGGATGAAGCTGTCTCTTAAAGTACTGTCTGGTGTGGGTGTGTTAAAGGATAAAGCTTCTCTAAGTACTGTCTGGGTGTGTTAAAGGATGAAGCTGTCTCTGAGTACTGTCTGGGGGGTGTTAAAGGATGAAGCTGTCTCTAAGTACTGTCTGGGGTGTGTTAAAGGATGAAAGCTGTCTCGTGAGTACTGTCTGGGGGGTGTTAAAGGATGAAGCTGTCTCTGAGTACTGTCTGGGGGGTGTTAAAGGATGAAGCTGTCTCTAAGTACTGTCTGGTGTGTGTTAAAGGATGAAGCTGTCTCTAAGTACTGTCTGGTGGTGTTAAAGGATAAAGTTGTCTCTAAGTACTGTCTGGTGTGTGTTAAAGGATGAAGCTGTCTCTAGTACTGTCTGGGGGGTGTTAAAGGATGAAGCTGTCTCTAAGTACTGTCTGGGTGTGTTTTAAAGGATGAAACTGTCTCTGAGTACTGTCTGGGGGTGTTTAAAGGATGAAGCTGTCTCTGAGTACTGTCCTGGGGGGTGTTAAAGGATGAAGCTGTCTCTAGTACTGTTCTGGGGTGTGTTAAAGGATAAGTTGTCTCTGAGTACTGTCTGGTGTGTGTTAAAGGATAAAGTGTCTCTAAGTACTGTCTGGGTGTGTTTAAAGGATAAGCTTGTCTCTAAGTACTGTCTGGGGGTGTTAAAGGATAAAGCTGTCTCTGAGTACTGCCTGGGGGTGTTAAAGGATGAAACTGTCTCTGAGTACTGTCTGGGGGGTTGTTAAAGGATAAGCTGTCTCTAAGTACTGTCTGGGGGTGTTAAAGGATGAAGCTGTCTCTAAGTACTGTCTGGGGGGTGTTAAAGGAAAAGCTGTCTCTAAGTACTGTCTGGTGTGTGTTAAAGGATGAAAGCTGTCTCTGAAGTACTGTCTGGGGGGTGTTAAAGGATGAAGCTGTCTCTAAGTACTGTCTGGTGTGTGTTAAAGGATAAAGTGTCTCTGAGTACTGTCTGGTGTGTGTTAAAGGAATGAAGCTGTCTCTAAGTACTGTCTGGTGTGTGTTAAAGGATGAAGCTGTCTCTAAGTACTGTCTGGGGGTGTTAAAGGATGAAAGCTGTCTCTAAGTACTGTCTGGGGGGTGTTAAAGGATGAAGCTGTCTCTAAGTACTGTCTGGTGGTGTTAAAGGATGAAGCTGTCTCTAAGTACTGTCTGGGGGTGTTAAAGGATGAAGCTGTCTCTGAGTACTGCCTGGGGGGTGTTAAAGGATGAAGCTGTCTCTAAGTACTGTCTGGTGTGTGTTAAAGGATGAAGCTGTCTCTAAGTACTGTCTGGTGTGTGTTAAAGGATAAAGTTGTCTCTAAGTACTGTCTGGTGTGTGTTAAAGGATGAAGCTGTCTCTGAGTACTGTCTGGGGGGTGTTAAAGGATGAAGCTGTCTCTAAGTACTGTCTGGGGTGTGTTAAAGGATGAAACTGTCTCTGAGTACTGTCTGGGGGGTGTTAAAGGATGAAGCTGTCTCTGAGTACTGCCTGGGGGGTGTTAAAGGATGAAGCTGTCTCTAAGTACTGTCTTGGGGGTGTTAAAGGATAAAGTTGTCTCTAAGTACTGTCTGGTGTGTGTTAAAGGATAAAGTTGTCTCTAAGTATTGTCTGGTGTGTGTTAAAGGATAAAGTTGTCTCTAAGTACTGTCTGGGGGGTGTTAAAGGATAAAGCAGTCTCTAAGTACTGCCTGGGGGGTGTTAAAGGATGAAACTGTCTCTGAGTACTGTCTGGGGGGTGTTAAAGGATAAGGTTGTCTCTAAGTACTGTCTGGGGGGTGTTAAAGGTTGAAGCTGTCTCTGAGTACTGTCTGGGGGGTGTTAAAGGATAAAGCTGTCTCTAAGTACTGTCTGGTGTGTGTTAAAGGATGAAACTGTCTCTAAGTACTGTCTGGGGGGTGTTAAAGGATGAAGCTGTCTCTAAGTACTGTCTGGTGTGTGTTAAAGGATAAAGTTGTCTCTGAGTACTGTCTGGTGTGTGTTAAAGAATGAAGCTGTCTCTAAGTACTGTCTGGTGTGTGTTAAAGGATGAAGCTGTCTCTAAGTACTGTCTGGGGGGTGTTAAAGGATAAAGCTGTCTCTAAGTACTGTCTGGGGGGTGTTAAAGGATGAAGCTGTCTCTAAGTACTGTCTGGTGTGTGTTAAAGGATGAAGCTGTCTCTAAGTACTGTCTGGTGTGTGTTAAAGGATAAAGTTGTCTCTAAGTACTGTCTGGGGGTGTTAAAGGATGAAGCTGTCTCTAAGTACTGTCTGGGAGTTTTAAAGGATGAAGCTGTCTCTAAGTACTGTCTGGGGTGTTAAAGAATGAAGCTGTCTCTAAGTACTGTCTGGTGTGTGTTAAAGGATGAAGCTGTCTCTAAGTACTGTCTGGTGTGTGTTAAAGGATGAAGCTGTCTCTAAGTACTGTCTGGGGGTGTTAAAGGATGAAGCTGTCTCTAAGTACTGTCTGGTGTGTGTTAAAGGTTGAAGCTGTCTCTAAGTACTGTCTGGTGTGTGTTAAAGAATGAAGCTGTCTCTAAGTACTGTCTGGTGTGTGTTAAAGGATGAAGCTGTCTCTAAGTACTGTCTGGGGGGTGTTAAAGGATGAAGCTGTCTCTAAGTACTTTCTGGTGTGTGTTAAAGAATGAAGCTGTCTCTAAGTACTGTCTGGTGTGTGTTAAAGGATGATGCTGTCTCTAAGTACTGTCTGGTGTGTGTTAAAGGATAAAGCTGTCTCTAAGTACTGTCTGGTGTGTGTTAAAGGATAAAGCTGTCTCTAAGTACTGTCTGGTGTGTGTTAAAGGATAAAGCTGTCTCTAAGTACTGTCTGGTGTGTGTTAAAGGATGAAGCTGTCTCTAAGTACTGTCTGGGGGGTGTTAAAGGATGAAGCTGTCTCTAAGTACTGTCTGGGGGGTGTTAAAGGATAAAGCTGTCTCTGAGTACTGTCTGGGGTGTGTTAAAGGATGAAGCTATCTCTAAGTACTGCTTGGGGGGTGTTAAAGGATGAAGCTCTTTCTGAGTACTTCCAGCGGGGGGGGGGGGGGGGTTAGTAAAGGATGAAACTGTCTCTGAGTACTGCC
>JAPXFY010004342.1:0-5000 GCA_030674185.1 Monoplex corrugatus | reverse complement strand
AAAAAAAAAAAAAAATTTTTTTAAAAAAGAGAAAAAGACAATCCGTTAAGATAAAAGACAGCAGTTGAAAACCATGCTCACCGTTAAAACAATAGTAGTAGCAGTAGCAGTAGCAGTAGCAGCAGTAGTAGTAGTAGTGGTAGAGGAGTAATAGTAGAAGTAGTAGTTGTAGTTTTAATTTTCATTAACATTTTGGGAGTCGTTTTTTTTTTTAACCAAATCAATAAATCTTCTGTCATGTGCAGATGTGGGGATCTTAAGCTGTTTAAGTCACGAAACACACTGACGTCACCCGGAGTCTGACGTCACGATGACGAAAGGGGATGTGATGTCACGATGGCGGTGGGTGGTTCTGGCTTCTTCCTTCTTCTCGCTGTTGATTACAGGATTTGCGCAGTATCAAGCTGGCATCATGAAGGTGGCTCTCATACGTCATATGGACAGTGACGTCAGACTCGTCACGTGGCTTATGGCGTACTACATTGGCTGTTTCGCTCTGACAGGTTGGTTGGCAGCGATCGGAACACAGAGGTTCAAAACAAGTGTGACTGCCCGTGTTCAAGCGAACAGGAACCAGGAAAAAAAAAAACTCGAAAAAAGAATGAGAACGCGTATTTAATTCAACAAGACAAGACACGCGCAAATTTTCGGCCAACTGGCCTTTGTCAAGCGTAAAATCTCAAACAAACAAACACCAGATACAAAAATTAGGAGAAGAAGACTGAAACTTCCCTGCTGCTCCTCTCCTTCCAGTGTGAGAAAAGGAATAATGGAATAATAGAGAAATGGAATATTCCTTTTCTCACACTGGAAGGAGCAGCAAAGAAGTTTCAGTCTTTTTCTCCTAATTTTTGTACCTGGTGTTTGTGATCTTACTCTTTACAAAGACCAGTTGGCCGAAAATTTGCGCCTGTCTTGTCTTGTTGTATTAAATACGCGTTCTTATTATGTTTTCGTGGGGTTTTTTTCTGATTACAGTCAGAGATTGACAAACTATGTATGCCTAAGGTCACTTGTGCTCACCAACGCATGTGCGAATAGGCATTCAACTGAAGAACACACATGCCTATGCACAACTCCCCACAGACACACGCGTGCTTAAACATACACACATACACACATGCATACACACATACATACAGACACAGACAACACACACTCACACACACATACACACACACACACACACACACGCACACACACACACACTCACGCACGCACACACGCATGCACGCACACACACACAACACACGCCCATACACACACGCACACACGCACACGTACACACACAAACTCTCTCTCTCTCTCTCTCTCTCTCTCTCTGTCACACACACACACACACACACACACACACACACACACACACACACATAAAAGCGATAAATAGCAACGATGTTAGGAAGCAGCTTCGTACACACACACACACACACACACACACACACACACACACACACACACACACACTAAACACACACACACACACTAACACACATAAAAGCGATAAACAGCAACGATGTTAGGAAGCAGCTTCGTATACACACACACACACAACACACACACACACACACACACACACACACTAACAGACATACTTACACACACACACACACACACACTAACACACACACTTACACACACACACACACACACACACACACACTAACACACACACGTACACACACACTAACACACACACTAACACACACACACACACTAACACACACACACACACTAACACACACACACACGTACACACACACACAAGCTGTACATGACAACAATGTTAGCAGCTTCTTTGTAACAAAAATGAAGCAGATGTAACAAGATGACTGTTACAGCTATGTAACGGTTACAGCACCAGTGGGCAGTCTGCTGATCAACATGACGAGTTGTCGAACCTGTGTGACGATGTCTGGAGTGTTCTGTCTCTTGGGGTTTGTGCTGAGTTCTATGGTCACTGACACCGTCCTCCTCTTCGGCACCATCACCCTCATAGGTAAATCACTCTGGGTGGTTTTCACCAATATCAAATAAACAGACTTTGGTTTTTTAATAAATAGATCATCATCATCAGGTGCCCTGCCGCATGGCGTTGGCGATCATGGACTTCCATCTGTCTCTATCTCTCGTTGCCCCTAGCATGTCTCCCACCCCCTCGTAAATAAATGGCACAAGATAGATAGACTTTTTTGTTAAATGGATAGATAAGTAAATAAATGACACAAAATAGACTTTTTTTTAAATAAATAGATAAATAAGTACATAAATGACACAATATAAACTTTGTTTTTAATAATAAATAAATGAATAAGTAAATGACACAAAATAGACTTTTTTGGATGAATAGATAGATAAGTAAATAAATGGCATAAATAGATAGATTGTTTTTAATAAATAGATAAATAAGTAAATATATGGCACAAAATAGACTGTTTTTAATCAACAGATGAACATGTAAATAAATGACACAAAATAGACTTTTTTGTTAATAGATAAGTAAATATATGGCACAAAATAGACAGACTGTTTTTAACATATAGATAAATAAAACATTTTTTTAATAAATAGATAAATAATCAATCCTAAATAAGAGCGACTGCCCGCGTTCAAGCAAGCAGGAACCAGAAAAACACGAAAATATAATCAGAACGCGTATTTAATACAACCAGACAAATGTGTAGGAGAGCACACAAAAAGTTTAGAGGCCGTTTTCTCAAAGTGGCCGTCATACAACTTAATGACTTTAAACATACATAACTTCTACATTTTTTTGAGTACAAGCTTTATTCAAGTACCAAAATAATCAGCGGAATGTACACTTTCCAGTGATATGTATGTCTCAAAATGCCCAAAATGCTAGTTAAGACTGATTTCGTGTTGGGGGGTCTCTTGTTGATGTCTGTTAGTAGTTTACTGGTGATATCAAGTTCTTCCAGGACACATTCATTAGTTATTCTATCTGTCCATTTGACACGTAGTAGTCTCCAATAAAACCACATCTCTGCTTTCTCGATTCTTTTGCAATCAGTTTTTCCCAGAGTCCAGGCTTCGCAGCCATAAATCATGACTGGCCAGATCAAACATTTTAGAAGTCTTAACTTTCAGGCTATTAGGTATGCCTGTCTTTCCAGATGGTGTTGAGATGGACCGTTTTTGCTTTACCATTCCAGTTCTTTTTTTGATGTCTTTGGAGCAGGTACCATCGTCAGTTTTTACAGAGCCAAGATATCTGAAATCCTTAACATTTTCTAAAGGAACTTTGTAATTTAGACGTCATGATTGTTTTCAGTGTCTTTGCTTTTGATATGTAGCACTTCTGTTTTCTTGGCGTTCAAGTTTAGGCCAACCTTTTCGCCTGCTGCATCTACCTTGTATAGAATTCTGTGTATGCTGGTAATGTTGTCTGCTAACAGTACAGTATCATGGGCATAGCGCAAGTTTGTAAGATTTTTTTTCTCCCATCTTTATGCCCATGCCTTCTGTATCATCATCTCTCATGACTTGTTCCGTGTAGATGTTAAAGAGATACGGTGAGAGGATACAACCTCGTCTGACTCCCCTGTGGGTGTTGAAGAATTCACATTTCTGATTGTGCCATCTAACTGTAGCCTTTCGGTATTTATATAAATGGGAGAAAAGGACTAAAATAAATAAGTCAAAAATGGCACAAAATAGACTGTTTTTAATGAATAGAGAAATACGACCGTTTTTTAAAGAAAAAGATACATTTGTGACCTCCCACCACGAAATCAGTCTTAACTCGCAGTCAGTCGAACAGCACTAGGAGCTGAAAAGGTGAATGAGAGGCTATCTGGAGTGTTTGACTTTTTCTCAAAATTGATTTCTGTAGACTATAATCTATCCCCCACAGAAATTTCTTTCTTGAAAAAATATTATTAATCAATTTAAAAAGGTATTTTAATGCACTGATCGCAGCAGAAAGAACGCAATTTCTTACCAAAAGTACCTCTTTTTGTCTCTTATAATGAACCGTAACCTGTACAGTACCCGCACATGTAATATACTGACGGAAAGGTCTTTGGTGCACCTTTCAGATAATGACAGCGAAAATTCGAAACAAACCGGGTCAAAGCCACCAAATAAAGAAATCTAAGGAAAATGTGTCGGAGAGCACACACAAACTTTAGAGGCCGTTTTCTCAAAATGGCTGTCATACAACTTAATCACTTTAAACATACATAACTTCTACATTTTTTTTTAGTACAAGCTTTGTTCAAGTACCAAAATAATCAGCAGAATGTACACTTTCCAGTGATATGTATATATCAAAATACCCAAAATGCTAGTTAAGACTGATTTCGTGGTGGGAGGTCACATTTTATAAGTAAATACGTGACACAACTATGGTCTGTGTGTTGGGCTTTGTGTTGAGTGTTCTGGTAAATGACATCAATCACTTCCTCCTCGACCTCTTGGTCTTCCTCATAAAGAAACGACAGTGTGTTTTTTAATTGAATAGAAAATGATAACATGACGTTTGTTGTTGTTGTAGTTTTCTATCTATAAATGAATAGAGAAATAAATAAATGAACTTCAAAGTTGTCTGTTGTGATGTGCATGTAGGAATTTATGCTGAACTGTCTGGTGACTGCACTCATCTGTTCTTCATCCTCACTCTCATAGATAGAACACGACGTTTGTTCTTCTTAATAAATACATAAATAAATATATGAATAAATAGATAGATAGATAGACAGACAGACAGACAGACAGACAGATAGACAGATAAACAGATAGATAGACAGACAGACAGACGGATAGATAGATAGATAGATAGATTGCAAGATAGATAGATAAATTAAATAAAAACAAATAAACAAACATACAAACAAATAAATAAACAAATAAATAAATAGGTAGATAAAATAAATAAATGAGTGAATGAATAAATTAATTAATTAATCAATTAATCTATATAAACAAACAAACATACAAATAAATACTAAATAGATAAATGAATAGATAGATAGATAGATAGA
>JAPXFY010004341.1:0-18322 GCA_030674185.1 Monoplex corrugatus | reverse complement strand
AACAGTCTTGTCCACGGGTGAGGAAGAGACACACCAAATCTTAAAGCAGCTGGATGAGCTGGTGGCCTCTTCAAGAATGAGGTTCAAACCAAAGAAATCCCGAAGTCTCTCACTGCGAAAAGGAAAAGTGGCAGATTCAGTCAAATTCATGGTAGCCAACCAAGCCATCCCACTGTCACAGAAGAGCCAGTAAAAAGTCTCGGAAGATGGTATGATGACTCCCTGAAAGACACACAAAGGGGATGTGAAACCAAGCAAACAGCAGAAGAAGGCCTGAAGAAAATAGATAACTGCGGACTGCCAGGCAAATACAAAGTCTGGTGTCTACAGTTCATGCTGATACCAAAGCTGCTGTGGCCACTGCTAATCTATGACATTTGCACCAGCACAGTGGAAGCAATGGAAGCCAAAATCAACAAATACACAAGAAAATGGCTCGGTGTCCCACCTGGTCTCACTGATGTTGCATTCTACTGTCGTCAAGCAATGCTGAAGCTACCTCTCAAATCCATAGTGGAGGAATACAAAGTTGGAAAAGCAAGACTGTTGAGCATGCTGGAGGAATCGAAAGACAATATCGTGAGATCAGTTCAGCCAAAGCTGAGAACTGGCAAAAAATGGAAAGTCCAAGAGGCTGTAAACAATGCCAAGAGAAACCTCAGCATCAAAGAAATAATTGGACACACGCAAACCAACAGACAGGGACTGGGAGCAACAAAAATGCAGTGGTGGTCCAAAGCCAAAGGGAAGGAAAAAAGAGACATGATCATACAGGAGTTGAAGAAAGAAGAAGATGTCAAAAGAGTGCAGAAGGCAGTCCAGCAAGGTCAACAGGAGCAATGGACAACATGGGACAGTGCACTCCAAAGAAGTCTCAGCTGGAACGATATGTGGCACATGGCTCCTCTAAGGATAAGCTTCCTCCTCAGATCTGTATATGACCTGCTCCCCTCGAATGCAAACTTAGTGAAATGGGGGAAATCAGATGACCCGCATGTCCGCTCTGTCAGAAGAAACAAACAGTGGAACATGTCCTAAGCTCTTGCAAAGTAGCGCTAGCCCAAGGAAGGTATACATGGAGGCACAACCAAGTTCTGAAAGTGATCACAGACGTGGTTAGCGAAAAAACCATGACCCCAAACGCACCAATTGCTATGACAACGTTCTACAAAGCAGGAGGGAAACAGGTCTGGCCCGAAAGTGCTATGACAACCAGCACATTGCCAAAGGGTCTTCTGGATGGAGCAGTCGACTGGGAGTGTACAGCAGATCTCCCAGAGTGGAGAAATTACCCAGATGTCATCAGCAAGACAGGCATGAGACCAGACATCGCTCTCCACTCTGACTCCTCGAAACAAGTGATTCTGATAGAACTCACTGTGCCATACGAAAGCAGAATGGAAGAAGCACATATCTACAAGATCGAAAAATACGCCGGTCTTGCCAGCACCCTGAAGAAAGCAGGTCTGCGGGTCAAAATTTTCGCCATAGAGGTCGGGGCAAGAAGGTTTGTGGGCACCTCCGCTTATGATCTCATGAAACAACTCGCCATTTCTGGGAAGAAGAGGACTAGAGCCCTTAAAGCGATGGCAGAGGCAGCAGAAAGGAGCTCAAGCTGGATCTGGGCAAGGAGGAACCAAAAATGAACTTCATAAGGATTAAATTCCCTAAGATGATGTGTGCCCCGTTAGCACATTGGTAAAACCGCGTACCGCAGTTCTGAAGCGCAGAATCGCCCAGGTTCGCTCCCCGGCGTGGGGGAAAAAAAAAAATAGACAACAGCAGAAGGGCACCCAGGAGTCATGACCTGGATGTGGCCCAGCCCCCGAGAGTGTAAGGAGTTCAGGGCCGAAACACTTGTCTAAAGGGGGTTACTTCTCTGAAGACCTTCTGTTGTCTAGCTCTCCCTAGAGTTTCTTTCTACCTATGTATGTGTGTATGTATGTATGCATGTATACATGCAAGTGTGTATGTATGTATGAATGTATGTATGTATGTATGTATGAGTATGTGTATGTGTGTATTATGTCTGTCCGTCTGTATGTTTGTATGTGTGTATGTATGTATGTATGTGTTTCTCTCTCTATCTCTCTTTATTTCTCTCTCTCTCTCTGCATGCACACACACACACATATATATATGTGTGTGTGTGTGTGTGTGTGTGTATGTGTGTACGTGTTTGTGCTTATTTGAGTACGTCTATGGGTGTACGTGCCTGCCTGTATATGTGTTTACGTATACGTGATTTGATATTATTTTGCCTCGCTTCTATCTAGGAAGAAAATAATTGATCGAGTCTGTTTGGAAGCTGAGAGAAAGATTGCGACTTTTCAGCAAAGTTTGGACAGAAAAAGATGGACACAAACACAGTCTTCTTCGTGTATGCAGTATGCTAATATATATATAAATATATATATATATATATATATATATATTATATATACGTATACATATATACATATATATATATATATATATATGTATATACACACACACACATATATATATATATCGCCTTGTATATATATATATATATATATATATATATATATATATATATATATATACACACATACATATATATGTATTTATTTATTTACTTGTATATTTCCTCTTATCTTTCCTCGGAAGTGGATGGCAGACTGGCGGAGCTAAGGTTTTAAGAAATATTGTTTTCATCTTGTTGATAGAAAGCGGAAGTTTTGTGCATTGATTGTGTTCAAGGGGGGGGGGGGGGAGGTGTCTTTCTTTGACATGAGACAGGTTTATACTGGGTGGCTAGTTGTGTCGTGATTCATATCTTTCATTTTTAGTATTTACCTGTTATTTTCTTTGAAGATAAGATACACAGATCACATGTCATTTTCATGTACCAAGATCGTACCAGTGAGAGTCTCATACAATACTAGTAAAATAAATATAGACTAGATAAAACATAGGTTAGGTAGGACCTCAGGACCTGGCCAGCTCATAGGTATAATACATAATGTGCAGGCTTAAGGCTTGTGCCATGATCACAGTCACATGGCACCTTTAACGTTAGTGCATATGGAAATCATTCCTAGGGCCAGCTCATAGGTATTATGTGCAGGCTTAAGGCTTGTGCCATGATCACAATCACATGGCATCTTTATCATTAGTGCATATGGAAATCATTCCTAGGGTAGTGTCGTCAACTTGACGAAATGAAACTGAAACTGCAGCATGAAAACAATGTTAGACGTTCAGCTTCAATTTGTTGAATATGGTGTGAAAGCACTCGCGTGGCTATTCTTAGCACAGCGATAGTGCCACCTGAATGATGCTCCAAAACAGTCGTGGCATAACAATCTGTTGATTTAAATGTAACAACCGTTTTTGGGGGGAGATTCATTAAGATTGTGCAGACAAATGTCAAAAGTTTTAATCCTATGCGTATGCAATGTGTGCCAACATTCCCTTCTTTTTTGTCTTTTTTTTTAAGGATCACTGCACGCAGGGAGGTTACCTTTGTGCTCACCTTTTCTTTTTTTTGCTCCATTTCCAACACCACTTTAATGGCCACAGAAAGCTGAGGCAGTTTTTATTTCTTTTTACAATGCAATGGTGATGATGTCGATGAGGATGATAATCATGATGCTATGGAGTTTCATCTAGGACTGAGACTGCTTACTATCATAATGTATCCTGGCATCAACCAGGCCCGAGAGATACAGCTACCTGCGGTGCTGGTCAGAAAATTTGAGCAACACCCTCAATGACGCATCCGCTAAGTGAACGAGACTCGACTGTGTGGTCCCAGTTATTTCAATGAACCCATAGCACGCCCAATTCTGAATAGAAGCCGGTTAGAGCCGAAAAATCCCACAATGACTTTGAAGGGACTGATGGGGATTCGAACCCACAACCTTCCAGTCGGTAGTCCGTTACGTTAACCACTACACTACGGCGACTGGTGCCAACATTCTTTGCTTATGGGTTGACGTGATGCGTGTCTTTAGAGAAGGTTAATTCGTTGAATATTTCTTTTAACAACGATTGAAATAGATGCTTTCATCGAAATAAGCAGAAGATGGAGAAAGGCCTATTTATACAAGACTGAAAAATATGTTGGACTAGCCAGCAATTTCATAAAATCCAGCCTATAAATCAGTGTCTTGGGCATAGAGGTAGGAGCAAGAAGGTAATGAATTCAATTTAGTGATGATGATGATGAAATTATGTGCTTTGATTTCATTGGTACATAAGATTTCGTGCCGTATTACTATTATTATTATTATTATCATTATTATTATGATAATGATTATCATTATTGTTGTTATTATCATTATTATTATCTTTCTTCTTCTTCTTCTTCTTCTTCTTCTTCTTCTTCTTCTTCTTCTTCTTCTTCTTCTTCTTCTTCTTCTTCTTCTTCTTCTTCTTCTTCTTCTTCTTCTTCTTCTTCTTCTTCTTCTTCTTCTTCTTCTTCTTCTTCTTCTTCTTCTTCTTCTTCTTCTTCTTCTTCTTCGGATTTTCTTTCTCTCGGATTCTTCTTCGGATTCTTCTTCTTCTTTCTTCTTCTTCTTTCTTCTTCTTCTTCTTCTTCTTCTTCTTCTTCTTCTTCTTCTTCTTCTTCTTCTTCTTCTTCTTTCTTCTTCTTCTTCTTCTTCTTCTTCTTCTTCTTCTTCTTCTTTTCTTCTTCTTCTTCTTCTTCTTCTTCTTCTTCTTCTTCTTCTTCTTCTTCTTCTTCTTCTTCTTCTTCTTCTTCTTCTTCTTCTTCTTCTTCTTCTTCTTCTTCTTCTTCTTCTTCTTCTTCTTCTTCTTCTTCTTCTTCTTCTTCTCTTCCTTTTCTTCTTCTTCTTCTTCTTCTTCTTCGCATTTTCTTCTTCTTCTTCTTCTTCTTCTTCTTCTCATTCTTCTTCTTCTTCTTCTTCTTCTTCTTCTTCTTCTTCTTCTTCGCATTCTTTTCTTCTTCTTCTTCTTTCTCTTCTTCTTCTTCTTCTTTTCTTCTTCTTTCTTCTTCTTTCTTTCTCTTCTTCTTCTTCTTCTTTCTTCTTCTTCTTCTTCTTCTTCTTCTTCTTCTTCTTCTTCTTCTTCTTCTTCTTCTTCTTCTTCTTCTCTTTTCTTCTTCTTCTTCTCTTCTTCTTCTTCTTCGCATTCTTCTTCTTCTTCTTCTTCTTCTTCTTCGCCTTCTTCTTCTTCTTCGCTTCTTTTTTCTTCGCTTCTTCTTCTTCTTCGCTTCTCTTCTTCTTCGCATTCTTCTTCTTCTTCGCTTCCTTCTTTCGCATTCTTCTTCTTCTTCGCATTTTCTTTTCTTCGCTTCTTCTTCTTCTTCGCATTTTCTTCTTCTTCGCTTCTTCTTCTTCTTCTCTTCGCATTCTTCTTCTTCTTCCTTCTTCTTCTTCTTCTTCTTCTTCTTCTTCTTCTTCTTCGCTTCTTCTTCTTCTTCTTCTTCTTCTTCTTCTCTTCTTCTTCTTCTTCGCTTCTTCTTCTTCTTCCTTCTTCTTTCTTCTTCTCTTCTTCTTCTTCTTCTTCGCTTCTTCTTCTTCTTGCCTTCTTCTTCTTCTTCGCTTCTTCTTCTTCTTCTTCTTCCCTTCTTCTTCGCTTCTTCTTCTTCGCTTCTTTCTTCGCTTTTTTCTCTTCTTCTTCTTCGCTTCTTCTTCTTCGCATTCTTCTTCTTCTTCTTCTTCTTCTTCTTCGCATTCTTCTTCTTCGCTTCTTCTTCTTCGCTTTCTTCTTCTTCGCCTTCTCTTCTTCGCATTTTCTTCTTCGCATTCTTCTTCTTCCTTCTTCTTCTTTCCTTCTTCTTCGCTTTCTTCTTCTTCTTCTTCTTCGCCTTCTTCTTCTTCTTTCCTTCGCTTCTTCTTCTTCGCTTCTTCTTTTCTTCTTCTTCGCATTCTTCTTCTTCTTCTTCTTCGCTTCTTCTTCTTCTTCTTCTTCTTCTTTCTTCTTCTTCTTCTCATTCTTCTTCTTCTTCTTCTTCTTCGCTTCTTCTTCTTCTTCTCTTCTTCTTCTTCTTCTTCTTCTTCGCTTCTTCTTCTTCTCTTCGCTTCTTCTTCTTCTTCTTCTTCTTCGATTCTTCTTCTTCTTCTTCTTCTTCTTCTTCTTCTTCTTCTTCTTCTTCTTCTTCTTCTTCTTCTTCTTCTTCGCTTCCTTCTTTCTTCTTCTCTTCTTCTTCTTCTTTTCGCTTCTTCTTCTTCTTCTTCTTCGCATTCTTCTTCTTCTTTCTTCTTCGCATTCTTCTTCTTCTTCTTCTTCTTCATTCTTCTTCTTCTTCTTCTTCTTCGTTCTTCTTCTTCTTCTTCTTCTTCGCATTCTTCTTTCTTCTTCTTCTTCTTTCGCATTCTTCTTCTCTTCTTCTTCTTCGCATTCTTTCTTCTTCTTCTTCTTCGCATTCTTCTTTCTTCTTCTCTTCTTCGCATTCTTCTTCTTCTTCTTCTTCTTGCATTCTTCTTCTTCTTCTTCTTCTTCGCATTCTTCTTCTTCTTCTTCTTCTTCTTCGCATTCTTCTTCTTCTTCTTCTTCTTCGCATTCTTCTTCTTCTTCTTCTTCTTCGCATTCTTCTTCTTCTTCTTCTTCTTCTTCGCATTCTTCTTCTTCTTCTTCTTCTTCCATTCTTCTTCTCTTCTTCTTCTTCTTCGCATTTCTTCTTCTTCTTCTTCTTCTTCTTCTTCTTCTTCTTCTTCGCATTCTTCTTCTCTTTCGCATTTCTTCTTCTTCTTTTCGCATTCTTCTTCTTCTTCGCATTCTTCCTTCTTCTTCGCATTCTTCTTCTTCATTCGCATTCTTCTTCTTCTTTCGCATTCTTCTTCTTCTTCGCATTCTTTCTTCTTCGCATTCTTCTTCTTCTTCGCATTCTTCTTCTTCTTCGCATTCTTCTTCTTCTTTCGCATTCTTCTTCTTCTTCGCATTCTTCTTCTTCTTCGCATTCTTCTTCTTCTGCATTCTTCTTCTTCTTCGCATTCTTCTTCTTCTTCGCATTCTTCTTCTTCTTCGCATTCTTCTTCTTCTTCGCATTCTTCTTCTTCTTCGCATTTCTTCTTCTTCTTCGCATTCTTCTTCTTCTTCGCATTCTTCTTCTTCTTGCATTCTTCTTCTTCTTCGCATTCTTCTTCTTCTTCGTCTTCATTCCTTCTTCTTCTTCTTCGCATTTCTTCTTCGCATTCTTCTTCTCTTCGCATTCTTCTTCTTCTTCGCATTCTTCTTCTTCTTCGCATTCTTCTTCTTCTTGCATTCTTCTTCTTCTTGGCATTCCTTCTTCTTCTTCGCATTTTTTCTTCTTGCATTCTTCTTCTTCTTGCATTCTTCTTCTTCTTGCATTCTTCTTCTTCTTGGCATTCTTCTTCTTCTTGCATTCTTCTTCTTCTTGGCATTCTTCTTCTTCTTGGCATTCTTCTTCTTCTTGCATTCTTCTTCTTCTTCGCATTCTTCTTCTTCTTGGCATTCTTCTTCTTCTTCGCATTCTTCTTCTTCTTCGCATTTCTTCTTTCTTTCTTGCATTCTTCTTCTTCTTCGCATTCTTCTTCTTCTTCGCATTCTTCTTCTTCTTCGCATTCTCTTCTTATTTCTTCTTCTTCGCATTCTTCTTCTTCTTCGCATTCTTCTTCTTCTTCGCATTCTTCTTTCTCATTTTTTCTTCTTCGCATTCTTCTTCTTCTTCGCATTCTTCTTCTTCTTCGCATTCTTCTTCTTCTTCGCATTCTTCTTCTTCTTCTTCTTCTTCGCATTCTTCTTCTTCCATTTCTTCTTCTTCGCATTCTTCTTCTTCTTCCTTCTTCTTCGTCATTCTTCCATCTTCTTCTTCGTTCTTCTTCTTCTTCTTCTTCTTCTTCGCATTCTTCTTCTTCTTCTCTTCGCATTCTTCTTTTCATTCTTCTTCTTCTTCGCATTCTTCTTCTTCTTCTGCATTCTTTCTTCTTCTTTTCGCATTCTTCTTCTTCTTGCTTTCTTCTTCTTTTCTTCGCATTCTTCTTCTTCTTCATTCTTCTTCTTCTTCTTCGCATTCTTCTTCTTCTTCTTGCATTCTTCTTCTTCTTTTCGCATTCTTCTTCTTCTTGCATTCTTCTTCTTCTTCGCATTCTTCTTCTTCTTGCATTCTTTCTTCTTCTTCTTCTGGCATTCTTCTTCTTCTTGCATTCTTCTTCTTCTTGGCATTTTCTTCTTCTTTTCTTCTTCGGCATTCTTCTTCTTCTTCGCATTCTTCTTCTTCTTGCATTCTTCTTCTTCTTGGCATTCTTCTTCTTGCATTCTTTTCTTCGCATTCTTCTTCTTCTTTGGCATTCTTCTTCTTCTTGCATTCTTCTTCTTCTTGGCATTCTTCTTCTTCTTGGCATTCTTCTTCTTCTTGGCATTCTTCTTCTTCTTGCATTCTTCTTCTTCTTGGCATTCTTCTTCTTGCATTCTTCTTTGTCATTCTTCTTCTTCTTCGCATTTCTTCTTCTTCTTGGCATTCTTCTTCTTCTTCGCATTCTTCTTCTTCTTCGCATTCTTTCTTCGCATTCTTCCTCTGCATTCTTCTTCTTCTTCGCATTCTTCTTCTTCTTCGCATTCTTCTTTCTTGCTTCTTCTTCTTGCATTCTTCTTCTTCTTCGCATTCTTCTTCTTCTTCGCATTTCTTCTTTCTCTTCTTCGGCATTCTTCTTCTTCTTCTTCTTGCATTCTTCTTCTTCTTGCATTCTTCTTCTTCTTCGCATTCTTCTTCTTTGCATTCTTTCTTCGCATTCTTCTTCTTCTTCGCATTCTTCTTCTTCTTGCATTCTTCTTCTTCTTCGCATTCTTCTTCTTCTTCGCATTCTTCTTCTTCTTCTCTTCTTCTTCTTCTTCGCATTTCTTCTTCTTTCTTCGCATTCTTCTTCTTCTTCGCATTCTTCTTCTTCTTCGCATTCTTCTTCTTCTTCGCATTCTTCTTCTTCGCATTCTTCTTCTTCTTCGCATTCTTCTTCTTCTTCGCATTCTTCTTCTTCTTCGCATTCTTCTTCTTCTTCGCATTCTTCTTCTTCTTCGCATTCTTCTTCTTCTTCGCATTCTTCTTCTTCTTCGCATTCTTCTTCTTCTTCGCATTCTTCTTCTTCTCGCATCTTCTTCGTCATTCTCTTCTTCTTCTTCTTCGCATTCTTCTTCTTCTTCGCATTCTTCTTCTTCTTCGCATTCTTCTTCTTCTTCGCATTCTTCTTTCTTGCATTCTTCTTCTTCTTGGCATTCTTCTTCTTCTTCGCATTCTTCTTCTGCATTCTTCTTCTTGCATTCTTCTTCTTCTTGGCATTCTTCTTCTTCTTGGCATTCTTCTTCTTCTTCGCATTCTTCTTCTTCTTGGCATTCTTCTTCTTCTTCGCATTCTTTCTTCTTCTTCTGGCATTCTTCTTCTTCTTGGCATTCTTCTTCTTCTTGGCATTCTTCTTCTTCTTGGCATCTTCTTCTTCTTGGCATTCTTCTTCTTCTTGGCATTCTTCTTCTTCTTGGCATTCTTCTTCTTCTTGGCATCTTCTTCTTCTTGCATTCTTCTTCTTCTTGCATTCTTCTTCTTCTTGCATTCTTCTTCTTCTTCGCATTCTTCTTCTTCTTGCATTCTTCTTCTTCTTCGCATTCTTCTTCTTCTTCGCATTCTTCTTCTTCTTGGCATTCTTCTTCTTCTTCGCATTCTTCTTCTTCTTCGCATTCTTCTTCTTCTTCGCATTCTTCTTCTTCTTCGCATTCTTCTTCTTCTTCGCATTCTTCTTCTTCTTCGCATTCTTCTTCTTCTTCGCATTCTTCTTCTTCTTCGCATTCTTCTTCTTCTTCGCATTCTTCTTCTTCTTCGCATTCTTCTTCTTCTTCGCATTCTTCTTCTTCTTCGCTTCTTCTCTTCTTCATTTCTTTCTTCGCATTCTTCTTCTTCTTCGCATTCTTCTTCTTCTTCGCATTCTTCTTCTTCTTCGCATTCTTCTTCTTCTTCGCACTTCTTCTTCTTCTTTGGCATTCTTCTTCTTCTTCGCATTCTTCTTCTTCTTGGCATTCTTCTTCTTCTTGGCATTCTTCTTCTTCTTGGCATTCTTCTTCTTCTTCGCATTCTTCTTCTTCTTGGCATTCTTCTTCTTCTTCGCATTCTTCTTCTTCTTCGCATTCTTCTTCTTCTTGGCATTCTTCTTCTTCTTCGAATTCTTCTTCTTCTTCGCATTCTTCTTCTTCTTCGCATTCTTCTTCTTCTTGGCATTAGAGGATAGGAAGGAGCAGCCATGACTTGAAGCATGGGCTATCGGCTATTGTTTGTGAGAGGACTTGTGTCTGCATTGCTGTTTCCATTTGTGTGAAGTTGTCCAAATCCTCCTTTCATAACGCAATTTTAATCCAGTAAAATTCTAATATAGCCATACAGTGTATCATCATCGTCATCATCAAGTGCCTTGCCACATGTCGTTGGCGATTATGGACTTCCATCTGTCTCTATCACTTGTTGCCTCAAGCATCTCTTCCACCCTCCCTGTCTTCAGCCACTCTGCAAGTCCTAGTATCTTCCATCTGGGTCTACCCAGTGCTCTCCTTCCCTCCAGCTTTCCCGTTGTGACCAAGTGTTCCAATTCCCCTTTCCTCATAAAGTGGCCTATAAATGTTGCCTGCCTTTTCCTAATCTTCCTTATGAATGATCTACTTGTGTCTGCCTCCATCAACACTGTCTTGTTTGCTTTCTTTGCTGTCCATGGAACTCTCAACATCCTTCTTAGAAACCTCATCTTGGCTGTTCAGTCTTATTCTGGCTTTGCTTGTTGACTTTCCACGCCTCACAACCGTACAACAGTATTGGTTCTATATATCATTCAAGAACTCTTTTCCTGATGTTAATTGATAGGCATTTGTTGGTAAGAAAGCCATATACATTGTCTTTTTTTACCGAACTTCAGATGCTCTGTGTGTGTGTGTGTGTGTGTGTGTGTGTGTGTGTGTGTGTGTGTGTGTGTGTGTATGTGTGTGTGTGTGTGTGTGTGTTTGTGTGTGTGTGTGTGTGTGTGTGTGTGTGTGTGTGTGTGTGTGTGTGTGTGTGTGTGCAGTTCTGTCTCTCCCTCTCCATCTCTCGTTTCCCTGCTTTTGTCTCTGTCTCTGTCTGTCTGTCTGTTGTCTCTCTCTCCCTGTCTGTCTGTCTGTCTGTCTCGTTCTCTCTGTGGTGTCTCTCTATCCTCTCTCTGTCTCTGTGTCTCTGTCTGTCTCTCTCTTTTGAACTCTCAATGTCTGTCTGTTTCTATTTGTCTGACTGTCTGTCTGTCTGTCAGTCTGTCTCTCTCTCTCTCACTCTTCCTTTCCACTTTTTTCTCCCTCTTTCTCTTTTTTGATGTCTTTCCAACTGTCTGTTTCTGTATACTTTTGTCTGTTTGTCTGTTTATCTACCTTCAGAACGCAATGATAATCTAGCAGAATTCTGATCAAGCGATATATATGTTGTTTTTAGAATTCACAATATGGAATATCTTTGCCATTGTGGTGTTGGAAATACTCTTCATTTTTCTTGAAAAATATATATACAAAAATTATGCACCACACACAAATAGGACAAAACCACTCACTTTAAAACGCACATAGAAGGCAAAGCAAGGAGATACAGCGCATTTGACAAGGGCCGGTGTGGCCGAAATGTTGTGCGTTTTAAAGTGAGTGGTTTTGTCCTATTTGTGTGTGGTGCATAATTTTTGTATATATATTGTTCAAGAAAAATGAAGAGCATATATGTTGTCTTTTTATGTTTACCGTACTTAAGATGCACAGTGTGTGTGTGTGTGTGTGGGGTGTGTGTGTGTGTGTGTGTGTGTGTGTGTGTGTGTGTGTGTGTGTGTGTGTGTGTGTGTGTGTGTGTGTCTGTCTGTCTGTGTGTGTGTGTGTGTGTTTGTGTGTGTTTATGTGTGTATGTGTGAGTGTGTGTGTGTGTGCTTGTACATGTGTGTGAGTGTGTGTGTGTGTGTGTGTGTGTGTGTGTGTGTGTGTGTGTGTGTGTGTGTGTGTGTGTGTGTGTGTGTGTGTGTTTGTGTGTGTGTGTGTTTCTGTCACTCCATCTCAATCTCTCTGTCTCTCTGTTTTGGTCTCTGTCTCTGTCTCTCTTTCACTCTGTCTCCCTGTCTTATTCTGTATGTCTGTCTTTCTCTCTGCCTCTGTCGCTGTCTCTACCTCTGTCTCTGTCTGTCTGTCTGTCTCTCTCTCTCTTCCTCTCCACTTTTTTCTCTCTCTTTCTCTATCTTGATGTCTTTCCTATTGTCTGTTTCTGTATACTTTTGTCTGTTTGTCTGTTTATCTATCTGGCTGGCTGTTGTTGACTGATAAATATCTGCCTCCTACTTGTTAAACTTTATTGTGCAAAATGGGCTTTGAAATGGAACATATCGATTTTTTTTTAAAAAGAAACGTATCACATAATTGACTTCATGCTAATCGCTTAATAATGTTGTGAATGAATGACCAGAAACAAGAACACTAACAACAATAACAACAACCACAATAGCAGCAACAACAACGACGACGACAACAACAACAACAATAACAACAAAACCCACTCAGACAGTGGAACACATTTGCTTGGGGGTAAGTGTGTGTGTGTGTGTGTGTGTGTGGGGGGGGGGGGTAGTGGGGGAACAAAAAGAACAAAGAAAACGAGCAGCAGTTGTTCAGGATATTATCGCCATCTACAAGCTTTTCACGCCAGTTTTCATTTATAACAAAACAAAACAAAACAAAACAAAGCAAAACAACAACAACAAAAAAGCACACACAAAAAAACTTTTCCCCGGACCTGTCTGAAACACATTTTCATCACCTCTGTTGCTGATGCTAAGAAACAAAACTGTGGAGTGACAAATCCCAGCCCTTATCTCCCTTGCTCAACGCCTCATTAGAGGATAGGAAGGAGCGGCCATGACTTGAAGCATGGGCTATCGGCTATTGTTTATGAGAGGGCTTGTGCCTGCATCGCTGTTTCCATTTTCACAAAGCTTCTTGTGTCAAGTTGTCCATATCGTTCCTTCAGAACGCAATTATTATCATAGAATTTGATCAAGCTATACACAATGTCTTTCTTTTTACCGAAATTCGAATACACAGTGTGTTGGTTTGTGTGTGTGTGTGATGTGTGTGTGTGTGTGTGTGTGTGTGTGTGTGTGTGTGTGTGTGTGTGTGTGTGTGTGTGGTGTGTGTGTGGTGTGTGTGTGTGTGTGTGTGTGTGTGTGTGTGTGTGTGTTGTGTGTGTGTGTTTTCTGTCTCTCCTCTCCATCTCTCTGTTCTTGTTTTTATCTATGTCTGTCTCTCTTGTCTCTGTCTGTCCATCTGTCCATCTGTCTATCTGTCTCTCGGTTTTTTCCAACTCTCTATGTCTGTCTGACTGTCTGTCTCTCTCTCTCTATCTCTCTTCTATCTCTCTCTCCTCTCTCTGCGTGTCTCTCTATCCTTTCTCTGTCTCTGTGTCTCTGTCTGTCTCTTTCCAACTTTCTGTCTGTCTGTCTGCCTCTGTTTTCTGTCTATCTATCTATATGTCTGTCTGTCTCTCTCTCCACTTTTTTCTTTCCTTCTTTCTTCCTCTCTTCGACGTCAAACCTACTGTCGATCTCTGTATAATTTTGTCTGTTTGTCTGTTTATTTATCTGTCTCTGTTATTGAATGATACATATCTGCGTTCTACTTGTTAAATTTTATTGTGCAAAATGCGTTTTGAAATGGAATGAATCGATTTTGTTAAAGAAACATATCAATGTTAATATGCAGGCTTTTCCCTTCTAATTGAATTGTATAATCAATGATTGAATAATTGAATTAGCGCTGATCCCTTAATATGTTGTGAAGGAATGGCCAGCAACAACAACAGTAACAACAGCAGCAACAACAGCAACAACAACAACAACAGCAGCAACAACAACAACAACTACAACAACAACAACAAAACCAACTGTAACATGGAACACTTTTGCTTGGTGTGTGTGTGTGTGAGTGGGGGAACAAGAGAAAAAAGAAAAAGAGCGTCAGTTGTTCGGAGTATTATCGTCATTGACAAGCTTTTCACGCCAGCTTTCATTTAAAAAAAAATCTTTTCCCCCAGACCTTTCTGAAACACATTTTCATCATCTCTGTCGCTGATGCTAAGAAATGCAACTGTGCAATGACAGATCCCAGCTCTTGTCTCCCTTGCTCAAGGCCTTGCCAGAGAGGATGGGAAAGAGAGGACAGGACTTGAAGCATGGACTGTCAGCTATTGTTTGTGAGAGGGCGTGTGTCTGTATCGCTGTTTCCATTTTCACAAAGCTTCTTGTGTCAAGGTGTCCATATCGTTCATTTACAACGCAATTATAATCTAGTAAAATTCTGATCAAGCCATATACATGTACATTGTCTTTTTTCTTTTTTTTACCGTGCTCCAGATGCTTAAAATCGAATGATGGTACGCTTGTCATGGAAACAGACAAGATATTAGAGATGGGGAGAGTACATTAAAGACCTTTTTAACGATGACAGAAACAAAGAACACATTAATACAAAGAACGTTGAAGGACCACGCATAATGAAAGATGAAGTTAGAGCAGCATTGAAAAAAATGAAATCGAGGAAAAGCCCCAGGACCAGACAGTATTACAACAGAAGTGATATGAGGCCCTGGAACATTTCGGTATTGAAAAAAATAAAGAAGAGACTGAATGAATAACAATCCTTCCAAACAAAACTTATGACATCGGAACCCCCCCCCCCCCCCCCCCACCAAGATATGTCAAAATCAATTTTCAATACACCTTCAAGGACAGCAGGGGCTATAGAATGCCACTTCCATCATAAAATCAGCCAGGTGAGTGATATTACAAAAATCCTAATAAAAATAATCATGACGAGGACAAGGAACAGCATCAAAAGAGAAATAGCAGAACAACAGTGTTGACTTGTTGAAAGGAAAGGAATTATTAATGCCATATGCATCCTAAGAACTATCATTGAGAGGTCAGTAGAGTTGATTATGGACTTATTTCTATGCTTAGTTGCTTACATCAAGGCTTTTTGATCGGGTAAGACACAAAAAAATTAATCAACCACCTAGAAAGGATCAATATTGATGGAAAAGATCTAAGAAAAATCAGAAATATAATATTGGGAACAAACAGCAGCAGTGAGAATACAAAACGATATAAGCTCTTTCCAAAATATCTGAGAAGAGTCAGGCAGGGCTATGTTCAGTCACCAGATCTGTTTTCACTTTACAGTGAAACCATCATGAGAAGATGAGAAAAATGCCCTTGGATAAAGATCAGAGGAAGAATGCTAAACAACTTTCGATACGCAGATGACACCTTCCTAATTGCAGAAAATGAAAGGGACCTGCAAAACCTTGTTAATATAATAGAAATAGAAAGCAAAAATGAAGGGATGTAGCTAAATAACAAGAAGACTGAAGTCATGGTGTAAGATCATCAATAAAGAACATTGGGAACAGAACAGCAACATTTATGGGACGTTTTTATGAAGTAAGGGGACTTAGAGCACCTGGTCACAACAGGAAAGCTGGAGAGAAAGCGAACACCAGGTAGACGGAAGAACAAGAGAAGAAAAAAGGAGAAATTGTTCAGAGTATTATCGTCATCGTAAACGAGAAACTTTTCACGCCAGTTAAAAAAAGATTATTTTTTCTAGACGCCTCTGAAACACATTTTCATCTCCTCTGTCGCTGATACTAAGAAAATATAACTCTGGAATGACAAATTCCAGTCCTTATCTCCCTTGCTCAACGCCGTGTTAGAAGGTGGGAGGGAGTGGCCGTATCTTGAAGCATGGACTATCGGCTGTCATTTGAAAAGAAGAGGCTTGTGCCTTCATCGCTGCTTCTGTTTTCGGAACGCTTCTTGAGCCAAGATTTCCAGATCCTTCTTACAGCATGTGTTATCATCCAGTAGAATTTTGATCAAGCCATACACATTGTCTGCGTGCGTGCATGAGTGTATGCATGAGTGTGTGCATGAGTGTGTGTGCGTGTGTGTGTGTGTGTGTGTGTGTGTGTGTGTGTGTGTGTGTGTGTGTGTGTGTGTGTGTGTGTGTGTGTGTGTGTGTGTGTGTGTGTGTGTGTGCGTGTGTGGGGGTGCATGTGTGTGTATGTGTGTGTTCTTCTTTCATTGAAAAAAACAGTCTTGAAGTTTAAAAAAAACTGAAGGTCTGTCTCCCCCTTACCAAAACAGTTTAAAATAAGCATAAAGTACAGGAGAAATCAACCCTTGCGGGAGATGGGAAGTGCAGTAAAAAGGACGAAAATAAGAACCAAAATACACGTGTGTGTGTATGTATATAAGTGTATGTGTATGTGTTTGTATATGAATATGTCTGCGTGTATATATGTATGTACATATATGTATGTACCGCAGTTCTGAAGCGCAGAATCGCCCAAGTTCGCTCCCCGGCGTGGGAAAAAAAACCACGACAACAGCAGAAGGGCATCCAGGAGTCATGACCTGGATGTGGCCCGGCCCCCGAGAGTGTAAGGAGTTCAGGGCCGAAACACTTGTCTAAAGGGGGTTACTTCTCTGAAGACCTTCTGTTGTCTAGCTCTCCCTAGAGTTTCTTTCTACCTGTACATGGTCAATCCATTGACTTCCGGGAATAGTTCGGAGGACATTCGGGAAAGACAGAACGACACTGGGAAAGACTAGATCTGCGGGCTTTGTGGGTTGGCTTCCCACCTTGCCTTTGATAACATGCCACGAGTTCCATTAATGAAAGATGCTCCCAGGATTCATCGAAAGGGGGAGAGAATGATGAATCCATCGGCATTGACTCCATCACGACTGGAAACGCACAACGGATCATGATTAATGACCAGATGGAATTTCCGTGTGCGTGTGGAAGGAGATTCACCACCAAACGCGGCATAAAGATCCACAGGACAAAAATGGGCTGTTTGAAGACTCATACGAACCAGCAGCAGCGCACTGCGATAGCAGGTGAGACGTTGGATGACCAAGGCCAGGAACTAAACCATAGTGCCAAGGACATCCACGCTGATGGTTCTGGTGCGGATTTTGCACAAGCTCTTAACGCCAAACGTGAAAAACTCAATTTGCCGCCTGCCGGTGCAAAAGAACAATGGGAGAAATTAGATGAGGAACTTGTCCTTAAGCTGAATGCGCTAATAGGGAACAGTACGCTGGAACACAAACTTGACACATACGGAGACATCATATACTCTATCTGCAGGGACACTTATGGAGTGAAGCAGCCAAAGACAAAAACGCCTCCCCAGAAATCCAGAAGACAGCAACAGATGGAGAGCATCCGGAGGGAGAAAAGGAAGCTTAAAAAGCGAATGAAAACTGCCTCAGAATTCGAGAAGCAAGGGCTCCTGGAACTCTGGAAAGATCTGAAAGCCAAACACAATGCTCTCAGCAAAGTGGAATCAGCAAGGCGAAGAAAGAGCAAAAAGAAGAAGACTCAAGATCGTTTCTTCAAAGATCCCTTTGACTTTGCAAGAAAGCTGTTTGAACAACCCAAATCAGGGACTCTCACAGTGGGCAAGGAAACCCTAGAGCAGCATCTCAGGGAAACATAGTCCGATTCTCAGCGCGAGGCACCACTTGAAATCCAGAATCTGGTCTGGCCTGCAGCGCCAGAAGGAAAATTCAATAACAAACCACCAACACTGGATGAAGTGAAGAACGTAGTAAAGAAAGCCAGAGCCAAGTCAGCACCTGGACCAAACGGAATACCATACCTGCTCTACAAGAAATGCCCAAAAGTGTTCGAGTGGCTCCACAAGACGATTCGATTAGCATGGAGGAACCAGAAGATCAGCGACCAATGGATGAGAGCTGAAGGAGTGTACATTCCGAAGGAGCAGAACTCCAGCAGCATCAACCAGTTCAGGCCAATATCACTTCTGAACGTCGAGGGGAAAATCTTCTTCTCTGTTATGGCAGCAAGATTGACAATATACCTGACTGAAAACAAGTATCTGGATATGTCAGTCCAAAAGGGAGGCATACCAGGAATGCCTGGATGCTTGGAACATGCCACGTTGATTTGGGATGCCATCCAAAAAGCAAGAACAGAGAAGAGAGACATTGACGTAGTTTGGCTTGATCTGGCGAATGCATATGGATCAGTTCCACACGATATGATCCAGCTGGCTCTTGAAATGTATCACATCCCAGAAAACATCCGAACAATGCTGAGGAAGTATTTCCAAGGGTTCTCAATGCGGTTCTCTACAAAAGAATACACTCGGACTGGATAGACCTAGAGGTGGGCATTGCAATGGGCTGTGCAATCTCTCCCATATTGTTCGTGTTGGCAATGGAAGTCATCTTGAAAGCTGCAATGAAGAGTTCAGGTCCAGTGAATCTGGGAGATGGATACCAGATGCCTCCTCTGAAAGCTTTCATGGATGACACAA
>JAPXFY010004340.1:12500-18325 GCA_030674185.1 Monoplex corrugatus | reverse complement strand
GATGTGCAGAGCGCATGAATCAAGTCAACATCAAACCGTCCAAATGATGAGAAAAACGCAGGACACGCAGGAAGTCCAAGCTTTCAAAGAAAAGAAGACAGCAAAGCAGTGTAGCAAAGGAAACAAACCAGAGTACAGAGAGAAATGCGGATATTGTGGTGGAAAGCACCCAAGAGCAAAAGAGAAATGTCCAGCATTTGGAAGAAAATGCAAAGCTTGTGGAGGAAATAATCACTTTGCTTCATGCTGCAGAACACCCAAGAAAAATCAAAAGAAAACAGGAGTTCGGCACTTCGAAGAAGAAGAGACTGACACTGAAAGCGATAATGAAATCCTCGGGATCGAAGACAAAACCAGAAAAAAGGAGAAAAAACATACGAGCAAAAATGCTGATAAATGAGATGCCGGTAACATTTCTTCTTGACACAGGTGCAACAACAAACGTGATGTCTGAGAGCCTGTACAGAGAAGTCACAGGAGATGAAAGAAAGTCTGACCTGCAAGAGACGAAGAAGAAGCTGGTGATGTTCAACGGAACAGAAATGAAGCCTGTGGGGGAGATAGTGCTGCGAGTGAAAAACCCCAAGAACAGAAGGAAATACAAAGTCAACTTCGCGATCACCAAAACGGACTGTAAGCCAGTACTGGGACTGAAAGCTGTACAGCACATGCAATTGTTGACGATCAATGAAGAGAACATTCAACGATAGCGGCGAATCAGAAAGAGGAGGAAAATGCAAAAGATATGCTCACAAAGTACAACGATGTCTTTGAAGGAGAAGGAAAACTAGAAGGGAAATTACACCTAGAAACAGACCCCAGTATTGCTCCAGTGAAGATGCCTTGCAGAAAGTGGCCGATAGCAGTGCAAGAGAAAGTGAAGGACGAGCTGAAGAGGTTGAAAAAACTGGACGTGGTCACTAAAGTAGACACGCCAACGGAGTGGATAAGCAGTTTGGTCGTAACAACAAAGAGCAATGGGAAAGTCAGACTGTGCATCGACCCTAAGCCACTGAACAAAGCCCTCAGGAGAAACGAGTACCCCATGCCAACCATTGATGACGTACTGCCTCTCCTCAAAGATGCAAAATACTTCACACACCTGGACGCGAAAAACGGGTTTTGGCACGTTGAACTGGACGAAGACAGCAGCTATCTGACAACATTTGAGACGCCTTTTGGCAAATACCGATGGAAACGAATGCCCTTTGGAATTTCACCAGCCCCAGAAGAATTCCAGAGGAGGATTGACATCGCTCTGGCAGGACTGCCAGGCGTGGTGGCGGTTCATGATGACATCTTTGTTTTTTGCAGAGGACCAACCGACGAAGCAGGAGCACAAGTTCATGATACCAACCTGAACCGTTTGCTACAACGATGCCGAGAGACTGGAATCAAACTCAATAAGGAGAAGGTTGAGATGAAACGAACAGAGATATCATATTCAGAAAAACATATGGGTTTGAACACGTACCAAGCTCACCACACTACCCTCAGTCCAATGGAAAAGCAGAGAGCGCGGTGAAGGCTGCAAAGACGTGCATGAAGAAAGCAGAACACAACAATCAAGATCCCTTCCTCGCTTTACTTGAGCTGAGAAACATCCCGACAGAGACTGTAAACAGTTCGCCTGCTCAGAGACCGTTCGGCAGAAGAACACGAACACAAGTGCCGACGCCAAAGACATTACTCCAACCTACAGTTGTACCAATCAAGAAAGAACTTGAGAAAAGGAAACTGAAGCAAGCGCATTACTACAACAGAAGAGCAGTAGAGCTGACAGAACTGAGTCCGGGACAGATTGTGAAATTCCAACCTCCAGGATCCAAAAAGTGGATCAGCGCCAAAGTAGACCAACAGGTGAACATCCGGTCATACAACATTCGCACAGAGGACGGACGTCAGTACAGAAGGAATCGTCGTCAGCTACGAGACACAACAGAAACGGAGCTTCAACAGACAATCAACCCTCAACGACTTGTCCAGAGAAGGATGATTTCTGGAAGACATCAGGAAAGCGACACATCGGGCCAACAACGGCAAATCATCATTCCATCAAAACAGATGCTGGAAGATAACAAGAAAACAGGAACTGGAACAGATGTCAGGACGCCAGCATCGTCTGTCCGTGAGAACTCATCTGATCAGTCACCAGTCATCAAAATGTCTGAGACAACCAGCATCAAGGAGCCAGATGAAGTTATCAAACAAACAAGGACAGGACAACCCGAACCAGTTAGTTCTCCTTACAGAACAAGATCTGGAAGACAAAGCAAAAGGCCAGATTTCCTGAAATACGAATGAAACTGAAAACTCTACCATAATCAGATAAACTGAAAGCATTGCGAAATATGGACATGATAATGATGGATAGTATAATGATCAGAGATAAAATGAGGTGAATGAATGATTGGGCCCTGTGCGTGAAAATGAGTGTTTAAGTTAATGCTGTGATAAAGGTAGGAAACACATTTATTTCGTATGGACTGAAAGATAGGAAAAATGATTAATTGATTTTGTTTCCTTAAAGAAAGGGAGATGTGACGTGTGTTGACAGTAGACAGCGTGCGGATAACAGCACGGCATGATACGCTCGTATTCGTTTAAATGTAACTGAATGCTGTTCACTGTGAAATGTATATATACTATAGTCAGTTGAGAATCAGACAGGGACGAGTAAAGACGGAGAAGCATTGCCCTGTCTTCCGAGTTGGCTGTAGAAAGAACGAAACATTGACACTGACAATAACTCTAACGCTTACATTAACACTGACATTGACAGTGACACTGATGCTGACATCAACACTGACACTGACATCAACACTGACACTGACATCAACCTTGACACTGACATTGACACTAACACTGACATTGATACTAACACTGACATTGACGTTGACACTGACATTGACGTTGACACTGATATTGACACTAACATTGACACTGACACCAACACCAATACTGACACTAACATCGACACCGACACCGACACTGACACTAACACCAACAATAACACTGACACAAAAACCGACACTAACACTGACATTGACACTAACACCAACACTGACGCTAACAGTGACACTAACACCGACACTGACATTGACACTGACATTGACACATGGTTTATTGAGATTGACAGATCTACAGATGCCTGTCAATATATATCAGGAAGAGAGTTTTTCAGTGTTATATAGAATCGATACTGTTGTACGGTTGTGAGGCGTGGACAGTCAACACGCAAAGCCAGAACAAGATTGAGGCAGCTGAAATGTGGTTTCTAAGAAAAATGTTGAGAGTTCCAAGCACACCAAAGAAAACAAACGAGAGACTATCTTGAAGGAGGAAGACGTGAGAAGAACATTAATAAAGAAGATTAGGAAAAGACAAGCAACATTTATAGGACATTCTATGAGGCAAGAGAAATTAGAGCACCTGGTCACAACAGGAAAGCTGGAGGGAAAGAGAGCACCAGGTAGACCCAGAGAGAAAATATTGGACGGACTTGCAGGGTGGCTGAGGACAAAAAGGGTAGGAGATATACTTACAGCGACAAGGGACAGATTCGTATGGAGGGCCATAATCGCCAACGCCAAGCGGCAGGGCACATGATGATGATGATGATGATGACAAACCTGTGATTGGAAGGGGGCGAAGCAACACTGGAAGCATCCACAATGCTTTCCATCATCACTGACATTGTCACAGACAGATGCCATAAGTTTGAATTTTATCATTATTTTTTTATATCATGTGCAAGTTGCAGGCATGATATATTTGCATACTTGTTTTTCAGTTTTCGTATAGAAAACGACATTTAGGGGAAAAAGAGGGAAGAGAGAGGGAGCGAGAGAGAGAGAGAGAGAGAGAGAGAGAGAGAGAGAGAGAGAGAGAAACTGAAACTGAAACTGAAACTGAAACTGTTTATTGTCATTACCCGAAAAGGTCTTTTGACAAGGGGGATAACAATTTTCCAGTAGTGCGACACATAATCCACTCTTTGTATGTGCGCAAATTCTTCACGCATAATCAAAAAAAATATCGAACATCCATTCCTTGAACAGTCAAACATATTCAAATCATATATAATGAACAATCATCCATTTTATCACTACTACATAATACAAAAAAAACAACAACAACAAATATCAAAACAGTGTTCCCACATTCAGGCCAATAATTTGTCTAGGTTTAGACAAACCAAAATCTTTTTCACACACCCACACCCACACACACGCATCCATATACACTCACACGCGGGTGCGCGCTCGTGCGCACACACACACACATCAAAACTATAATATGATGAAACATCTGGGCTAGACCATCCAAACCTTACATTTAGTGATAATAATATAATCTTCACATAACTGCCCCAAAATACTCTGTTAACAAGGGACATCACTATGTCTTTTTTGTTTTTTTTGTTTTTTGTTTGTTTTTGTTTTTGTTTTTTATTAACATGTATAGTAAACCCTTAAGTGTCTCTATACCCTTTCAATATCCACTTCTAACATATTCTACAAATATACCATTATTTTCATATTATTAGCTACTCTTAAATTATCGGCAAACAAAGCAAAATAAAGCAAATGAAAACAGCTCTTTACAAAACAAAGTCTATAATAAAGTGGCTTCTTTTGGAGTTAACGTGATATAGCCCACATCAGTCAAAAGAGATTAAATTAATCCCAGTATGATATTGTTTAGCACTATTGTCGGGCTTGTAAGTGTTTATGTCTTATTTTTTGTGCTTCCGCAATGTATAGTGCCACTGATTTGATTATGACTTCGTCATCAGACGACAAAATAGATACAACATCTTGTCTTTTGGCCATGTCGGATTCAAAAACTTTGCATTTTCCACGTATTGTGTCCAAAATTTGGAATTGGAATAAAAAGTGTTTTTCATTATCGACATTGTTTCCACATAAGGGGCAAGGATATACTGTGGACGTCCCAGATTGAAACCAATTTTTATTTGCATTGAAACCAAGTGTTCTTAATCTAAATCTTGCGTAATTAGTTCTTTGCCATTTATCCGTAACAACACTGAGATATTTTTCGGTTTGAAAAACGAACCTGACAGACAGACAGAGAGATAGACAGACAGAAACAGAGACAGAGAGACAGAAACAGACAGACAGAGACAGAGACAGAAACAGAAATAGAGAGACAGAAACAGAAAGACAGAGACAGAAACAGAGAGAGAGGGGAGAGAGAGAGAGAGAGAGAGAGGGGAGGAGAGAGAGAGAGAGAGACAGAGAGAGAGACAGAGACAGAGACAGAGATAGAGATAGAGACAGAATCATTTTTCAATGGTAAAGACAGTAATAACAGCTTAGTCAAGTTTTCATGTCTGAAAAAAAAAGAAGAATGCTCACCTCAGCAAGTGATCTGGCCATGGTGATGAAGTGTTTATGATGGACCGCAGTAATCACCAGGTGCTGACCGTGTGTTGAACTCTGGGGCACGTCACACAACAACAGTTGCTGTCGTCCTTCTGAATCGTTCACATGTAGGTGCTGATCCTCGATGACTTTTTACTGGCTCAGAAAGAGACTGCATTCTTTGATGGATATTTCGAAGATGGAGATATACTGTAGACAGTTTCTACTACTTCAGGGAATTTGTTCAAAACTTTTCAGCATGAATGAACACATGCAGTCAACACGTCTCGACAACACTTCACGAACACAGTCTTCGTCTTGTGATTATACTTTTGAAAATTTTCTGTTAAGGAAACAAGCAATTATCGTATGCGTAAGCTCACCTTTCTCATTTTCACTTCTTGCTCTGAAATGTCACTTTTTTTCGATTTCATAACA
>JAPXFY010004340.1:0-2500 GCA_030674185.1 Monoplex corrugatus | reverse complement strand
CCAGCGCAAAATCCCGTGTGCTGGGAAACGGGTAAACAGGGCATACGAAACACTAAGCTGTCACTGCCAAAATGTCTGGTGCATGAAGATGGACAGCCAACAGGCCAGTGTTTATGTCTTTGGTTACGAATGAACTTGACGTATCAGATTTCGAGTCCCCGGCTATGGTAAAAAAATCACAAGAAACAGATCTCGCATAAACTCTTCAATTAAAGTCCATGATTATATATACAATGCATATATATAACATATATTCATATACATATATACATATAATATATACACGTATATATACATACAGACACATACACACAATCACATGTGCATGCATACATGCACACGTTTATAAATAGATAAATAGACATATCTGTAAATGTATAGCATTGTTCTCATTCCGTCTGATGGCTCTGCATTGGAGATTATGTGAATACAAGTTATGAAAAACTGCACAGTGCTGTTACACACGGACACACACTCACATACACACTCACACACACACGCACCACACACACGCACACATACGCACGCACGCGCACGCGCGCGCTCGTGCGCGCACACACACACACACACGTGAACACGCACACTCAAATACCCACCATACCCCCACCCCCACCCACCCACCCACACACACACGCACTGAAACACACACACTCTCTCACACACACGCACACACACACATACACACGCGCGTGCATACACACACACACACGCACACGCGCACACACACACACACACGCACACACACACGCACACACACACACACTCAAACACACACACACAACACACCGACCCATATTCACACGCACATGCACACACGCACCACACACACACACACACGCACGCACTCAAACACACACATTCACACACACACACACACACACGCATACATATACATATGCACACACACTCACACACGCACACACATGCACACATAAATGCACCCACTCTCTCTCTCTCTCTCACGTGTACGCGTGCTCACACACACACACACACACACACACACACACACACACACACACACACACACACACACACACACACACACACACGCACATTCCCTTTTCTACACAATTACGACCTCCACACTGTGAAACAATCTTTCCCTTCCACTTTCGCTTCCATCTTTTCTTAACAAGGCAAAGTTAACAAAATTCCAAGTTGAACTGACCCAGAACGCGCTAGACACTAGAAACAAAACAAACCCGACAAGGTTATCACTGTCAGCCATTGACAGACAGCCCATTGATCAACGCACACTTGTATACACACACACACTCACACACACTCTGCCTTCCTGGACTACGCTACTAGATAACTACATGTAGTGTAGATTAATTGAGCTATAAGCCCCTAGGCCCTTTTGTGAGATCAGTCGGTATGTTAGTATTCCCCAGTCTGTTGTGTTGTGTTGTGTTGTGGTGTTGTGTTTAACTGTGTAGTGTAGGTGTAGTGTAATACAGTGTAGTGCAGTGTAGTGTTGTGTAGTGTAATACAGTGTAGTGCAGTGTAGTGTTGTGTAGTGCAGTGCATTGTAGTGCAGTGCTGTTGTGTAGTGTAGTGTAGTGTTGTTTAGTGTTTTTTGCAGCCTTGTGCTGTGCTGTTGTGTTGTGTTGTGTTGTGCTTTGCTGTGCTGTGCTGTGCTGTTGTGTTGTGTTGTGTTGTGCTTTGCTGTGCTGTGCTGTGCTGTTGTGTTGTGTTGTGCTTTGCTCTGCTGTGCTGTGCTGTTGTGTTGTGCTTTGCTGTGCTGTGCTGTGCTGTTGTATTGTGTTGTGTTGTGCTTTGCTGTGCTGTGCTGTTGTATTGTGTTGTGTTGTATTTTGCTGTGCTGTGCTGTTGTGTTGTGTTGTGCTTTGCTGTGCTGTGCTGTTGTGTTGTGCTTTGCTGTGCTGTGCTGTTGTATTGTGTTGTGTTGTATTTTGCTGTGCTGTGCTGTTGTATTGTGTTGTACTTTGCTGTGCTGTGCTGTTGTGTTGTATTTTGCTGTGCTGTGCTGTTGTGTTGTGCTGTGCTTTGCTGTGCTGTGCTGTTGTGTTGTGTTGTGTTGTGTTGTGTAGTGCTGTGCTGTGCTGTTGTGTTGTGTTGTACTTTGCTGTGCTGTGCTGTGCTGTTGTGTTGTGTTGTGTTGTACTTTGCTGTGCTGTTGTGTTGTGTTGTGTTGTGTTGTGTAGTGCTGTGCTGTGCTGTTGTGTTGTGTTGTACTTTGCTGTGCTGTGCTGTGCTGTTGTGTTGTGTTGTGTTGTACTTTGCTGTGCTGTGCTGTTGTGTTGTGTTGTGCTTTGCTGTGCTGTGCTGTTGTGTTGTGTTGTACTTTGCTGTGCTGTTGTGTTGTGTTGTGTTGTGTAGAGCTGTGCTGTGCTGTTGTGTTGTGTTGTACTTTGCTGTGCTGTGCTGTTGTTATGTTGTGCTTTGCTGTGCTGTGCTGTTGTGTTGTGTTGTACTTTGCTGTGCTGTGCTGTGCTGTGTTGCGTTGTACTTTGCTGTGCTGTGCTGTTGTGTTGTG
>JAPXFY010004339.1:7500-12500 GCA_030674185.1 Monoplex corrugatus | reverse complement strand
TATGTATATATGTAGTCTGTTCCTACCCCACGTCAAAAAGTACCCACAGAGAAAAAAAACACACCAAATTTTGCTAGTTACCATTAGTAACCAACTTAGAGACTTCAAAAAGTAGTGACTTCTACTAAGGATGCCTTCTGCTGCACTGGAGTTTCGTGGCCGTTGTGGTTCCTTTTTGTGGGTCTTCATTGGTTTCATGACCAAACGTGCCAAATTTAAGCTAGCCATGAGAATTCGTGTGCTAAGAGTTCGGACTCGGGCTGCCGGTGTCATGGTCGGTTTTGTCCTCCTGACGTTTTTCTACGGTGATCTCCTGCTGAGGTCAGGGGACATTGAGGCGAACCCTGGGCCTTCAAAAGCAAATCCCCTGAGGCAGACTCGCATCAACAGTGACAGTTCCTGCCGCCGTGCAAGTTCAGACCGCTCTGTGACGCATGACCATGACCCAAGCTCGTCCTCACCAGGTTTGGACTGTAACAATCCTGTACTCCAGAATATTACGCAGATGTTGACAAATCTGGACAGTAAGTTTGATGGCATGAAAAATGATCTTGCAGATGTGAAGGACTCTGTAAGCGGTCTCAAAGAGGATGTCCAAGAGTTAAAAGAATCTGTGTGTGACCTTCATGCGGAAAATGATGCACTTAGAAAAGAGAACTCTAAACTGAATGAACGGTTGATGTTTATGGAAAGAAAGGTTGATGATCTGGAGGGGCGTTCCAAGAGAAATAACTTGATTTTCTATGGTGTGCCTAGGAGAGAGGGAGAGACGAGAGATGAGTGTGAGAATGCTGTAAAGGAAATACTAACTGATCTGGATCTGCCACGCACTGTGGAATTTGATAGACTCCATAGATTAAATAACAAACCTAACTCACCAATTATTGGTAGATGCACATTTTACAAAGACAAGGAAGGTATCATGAAAGCCAAAAAGAACCTGAAAGATAGCACCATTTTCATCGGCCAGGACTTTACCCAAAGAGTTCGTGATGTCCGCAAGAAACTGGGGCCGCATCTAAAGGCAGCTAGAGACAGTGGTAAAAGGGCTACCATGGTGTTTGATCACCTGCTCATTGAAGGGAAGAAGTTCTTTCTCAATGACGAAGATCAGTTGCAGGAGATAAAATAGTGGTATGGCCGGCCTCTAAGAAAGAAATGTATACAGTCAACCTCTGATAATTCGTACCCACGGTCATTTTTTAAGAGGGGTTATTCCTTGTCCATAACACCAAGTTCTAATCCTGTAACTGCACGTGCCGAGATAGATGTATCTAGGACAGAGTGTGAAGCCCGTGATTTGGCGTTAGCAGTTAGGCCTGGAAAGTGTGCGCTGTACTCTGGTTGTGAGAGGGAGGGTGGGGAAAATATGAATGACAGTGGTGGTGTCCAGAATGGGAGTGTGAATGAAAGTGAGAATAGAGGTAGGGGGTCTGTGTGTGAGGGTGGAGGTGAGGGTGAGGGTGAACGTAGTATTAATGATAAGAGTATGCCTGGCAAGGGTGATAAATTAAAAAGTAATGTCGGTTCTGTTTCTTTTCTTCACTGGAATGTAGAAGGTCTTTTGTACAAACTGACAGATAAAGATTTTTTATCATATGTTTGCTCCTTTGATTTTGTTTGTCTGGTCGAAACATTTATGGAAAATGTAGACATAAGTGTGTTTCCTTCTCATGCAGTTTTTTGTAAACCAGCATTAAAGCTTTCAAAGCAAGGAAGGAGATCGGGTGGGGTGATATGTTTGATTAGAAAGGAGTTGATTCCTTTTGTTTCTGAACTCACATGTGACCATGACAATATTCTTTGTTTTCTTCTTGATAAAACTCTTTTTGGTTTTGAAAAAGATGTTCTTTATATTTGTGTATATGTTCCTCCTGTCAATTCTCCATATTATTTAACAAATGAAGTTGAAAATGGAATTATATATCTTGAAGATGCTGTGGCTGACAAAGTGCTGGCTGACGAAAATGTAAATATTATTCTGTGTGGAGATTTGAATGGCAGAACAGCAGATCTATGTCCAGTTACTGATGATGATTATGACATTGCTAGTTTTAGAAATGATCACGATGATGTAAATATTACAAGAAAATCAGAAGATTCAGTTCTGAATGCATTTGGAAAATTGATTTTGGATTTTTGTGGCGCTTTTCGATTGTTGATTATGAATGGTGTATGTAATGGTGACCCTTATGGTTGTTTCACATACATATCAGATAATGGAAATAGCGTCAATGACTATTTTTTAGTCTCAGAAGATCTTTTTTCTACTATTCAAGATTGCTGTCTTTTTACTGTTTCAGAGCGGATTGAATCTGACCACCAACCTTTAGAATATTGTTTTGATGTAGATAGTAATGTCATAGGCACAAAACACAATGAAACAAACAACAAACAAATGTTTATTGAAAAATTTGTTTGGGATGATGGGTATGCGCAACAATATTTTGACAACATGCTTTCTATAGAGACCAGAGAGAGAATCAGCTATGCTAAAAACCTGATAGATGAGGATATAAACAGTGCGTTACTTGCATTTGTTGATTGTGTACAGCAACAGGCTAACTGTATGAAAAAGAAAATCTATATGAATAAAAGACGCTCTGAAGAATGGTTTGATGTGGAATGCAAAACTGCTAAACGTAATGTCAGAAAGCTTCTCAGGGTGTTCTATAAGTCAAAAGATAAGAAGACAGATGGCTGTAGGTACTGTAAAGCTAGAAGAGAATACAAAAACTTATTACTAAGAAAGAAAAAAGAGTATAATAATGCCATGTTAGAAAAATTGAACTCGTCTGTCAATGATCAAAAAGAATTCTGGTTAAACATGAATAAGATATGTAGGAAAAGAGTGTATCAGTCTAATGATATTACAGTTAATGATTGGTTTAGCCATTTCAAAAGTGTACTTGGGAAACGTTCTATTGACAGCAGTGATGACCCTTTACCAGAACTAAATAATGATTCTGATAGTGCTGCTGATAATCTTACGAAGGAAGGTCAGCATTCCTTACGTGTGAATGGAGAAAGTGTTTCTGATGATTGTTTTTTGAACTCTCCTATCTCAAAGGAAGAAGTTTTGTTTTCAATAAGAAAACTAAAGAACGGTAAGTCGTCTGGACCAGATGGTATTATTGGTGAACTTTTAAAAAATGCTGGTGATGATGTAATTGATTTTTGGTTAAAATATTTCAATAAGCTGTTTGACACTGGACAATATCCTGACAATTGGAAAGAATCTATAATCATTCCACTTTTTAAAAAGGGAGGTGTAAATGATCCGAATAACTATAGAGGAATATCATTAACAGATATTAGTAGTAAGATGTATGGTTCTATAATTAATGCCAGACTACAAAAATGGATTAATATAAATAACATTACTGGTGAACATCAAGCTGGTTTTAAAGAAAAGTATTCAACAGTAGATCATATATTTACTTTGCTGGCAATGATTCAGAAACAGTTCTCATTGAATAGAAAATTGTATGTAGCATTTATAGATTTTGAAAAGGCCTTTGATACTGTTTCAAGGAATCTATTATGGCCTGTCTTACTGAAGAATGATATCCAGGGAAAAATATATAGATGTATTAAAAGTATGTATGATGTAGTGAAAGCCAGAGTAAGATGTGGTACAGAACTTACGGGACATATAGACTGTATTAAGGGGGTTAAACAAGGGGACGTTTGTAGTCCCATACTTTTTTCTCTATTTATCAATGAGCTTGCTTTGGAGGTAATCAATAACGGTAGACATGGGGCACACTTAAATGTTGATTTTGTTGAACTATTTATTTTGTTGTTTGCCGATGACATAATTTTGTTATCAGAAACTGTCATTGGGCTGCAGAACCAGTTGAATAACCTTTGTAAAGCTGCTTGTCAACTGCAACTTAAAGTTAACATGAATAAGAGTAATATTGTGGTTTTTAGAAAAGGTGGATTTTTGTCTAGTAGTGAGAAATGGGTTTACAATGGTAAGGAGATGAGTGTTGTTAACACATATAAGTATCTCGGTTTGTATTTTTCTACAAAACTTAGTTTTAGTCATACTTGTTGGGATTTAGCAAGAAAAGGGAAACGGGCTACTGTTATTATCCTTAGTAAATTATATCGATTAAATTGTAATTCTCTTAAATTGTTTTTGAAGTTATTTGATAAACAAGTTCAACCGATACTGTTATATGGTGCTGAAATTTGGGGGTTGGATGGAGCATCATTGGAAATTGAAAGAGTACATTTGTACATGCTGAAAAAATGTTTAGGGGTAAGCATTAAAACACCAAACGATCTTGTTTATGGAGAATTAGGTCGATTTCCTTTGACAGTTAGTGCCTGTGTATGTTGTGTTAGATATTGGTTAAAATTAATTAGTATGGATGAGTACAGATTACCATATAAGGCCTACAAAATGCTTTTGAATCTATCAAATAGAGGGAAAATAAACTGGATATCAAAAGTACGTGATGTTTTGAGTGTACATGGATTTCAGTATGTTTGGGAAAATCAAGGTGTTGGTTGTACTCGTGCCTTTTTAAATGAATTTAAACAGAGACTCGTTGATTGTAGATGGCAGAAATGGAATGAGCATATAAACAATAGTGATAGGTTCAGTCAATATCGAAAATTTAAGACAATATATGGTCTTGAGTCATATCTTCTTCTAGATTTGAATAGATTTATACGATATGTGGTAACTCAATTTAGATTTGGAATGTCTAGTTTATATAATCATCGACTAAGGCATAAAAGAATTGATTTGAATGACCTAGATTGTCCAATGTGTAAACTTGTTTTGGAAAACGATGTCCATTTTGTATTACAGTGCCCTGCTTTTGATGATTTAAGGCAAAGTCTGATCCCATCAAAATATTGTAACAAACCATGTGACTTTTCTTTGACATTGTTACTTGCATCAAAAAATGAACTTGTAATGAAGAACTTAGCCATTTTTATATTTAAAGCACTCAATAGAAGGGAAATAGCACTATCATAAT
>JAPXFY010004338.1:0-2500 GCA_030674185.1 Monoplex corrugatus | reverse complement strand
GCGTGTGTGTGTGTGTGTGTGTATGTGTGTGTGTGAGTGTGAGTGTATGAGTGTGTGTGTGTATATCTGTGTGTGAATGTGTGTGTGTGTGGGTGTGTGTGTGTGTTTGTGTGCGTGGGTTTGTGTGTTAGTGTGTGTGTGGGTGGGGTGGGGGGTGGTGTGTGTGTTTGTGTTTGTGTGTGTGTGTGTGTGTGTGTGTGTGTGTGTGTGTGTGTGTGTGTGTGTGTGTGAGTGTGTGTGTATGAGTGTGTGTGTATATCTGTGTGTGAATGTGTGTGTGTGTGTCTGTTCTTCGTTATTTCTTTTAACGTCTATTCACATATGTGCTTTAGGACGGATGTATGTCTGTGTGTGTGTAGTTGTGTGTGTGTGTGTGTGTGTGTGTGTGTGTGTGTGTGTGTGTGTGTGTATGCATATCTGTGTATGTACGTGTGTGTATATGTGCGTGTATGTGTGTTTGTGTTTGTGTGTGTGTGTGTGTGTGTGTGTGTGTGCGTGTATGTGTGTTTGTGTGTGTGTGCGTGCGCGCGTATGTGTGAATACAAGTGTTTGTAGTTTCATAAAACCACGACGAAAAGACGAAATCTGGTCTGTTTGCTGCCCATCTAAATGTTTCCATCATTCTGGTGGTGTCATCTCAGCGTCTCATAAGTACCCCCCTCCCCTCCCTTCCCCATTTCAAGACCTTGCCAGCGCATAAGGGTTTGTGCAAGCTCGGAGAGACTATTAATAAGTTATTAATCAAGTAACATAACTCTTGAGAGTCACGGAGTTATCTCCCATGTAGAATTTCTCAAATCCAACACGGTTTGCGCTACCCAGTCAGCATGTTGGATTTGAGAAATTCTACATGGGAGGTAACTCCGTGACTCTCAAGAGTTATGTTGCTTAATTGATATTTAAAATTCTCCCTGATTCCCTCTTATTTCCTTTGGTACCAATAAGTTAATTAGAAACAGCCGAGGGTGGTGGATGGGACCCACAACGCCAATGCCTCACCACTCTACGGACAGTCACCTCCCAAACTCCGGACGCCATTGGACAGTCATTTCATCAAGCAAAAGGGGGGCTGTCCATGCGTTGCATGACCTATTCGGACCCAGTCATCAGTTACCTTGTTTACAAACCGAATGGCAAGGCGGGGAGATGACAAACCACATTATATGTACATAGTTTCAGTTTCAGTTTCTGTTTCTGTTTCTCAAGATGACATCTCCGCGCTGGGAACGAATTCCATATGCACTAACGTCACAGGTGCCATGTGTATGGTGATCATGGCACAAAGCCTTAAGCCTGCACATAAACCCATGAGCTGGCCAGGTCCTGAGGCCCTATCTAGCCTATGTTCTACGTAGTCTATATTTTATACTGGTATTCTATCAGCCTACTTCTGGACTAATCTTGGTTACATGTAAATAACATGTGTATGTGTGTATTAACATAGCACATAGCCACACAACACGCACCAACCAGGTCCAGCCCAGCTTCCAGACCAAGAGAGAATAGTAGAACCCTCTCTTGTCCTTCTCTGGGTCTTCATCTCTCTTTTGGGCACCCTGTCTCGGCACCATCTCGCATAGCTGCCAGCCCCTTTCCCCTTACTATAGTCTCAACACTTAGCATTCTGAAGCTCCATACGTTGTTTTACCACAACCAAAGGAAGTGTTCGAACGACCGCGGAAAGTGGCCAGGCATGGTGCTCCAGACTCACAACCCATTTTGCTGTTCAACAAGGTCTGACATGCCCCAAAAGGGATCACAGATCTGGGTGGAGCGCATGCGGAATTGTCCGAGTGGTTTGAATCCCTCTTGAACAAACTTCAAACCCCCAGACTCTATGGGCTCGCCAACAGCACAACAAAACAGTGTTGTTGTTGTTGTTGTTTTTAAAATAAATCTATGTGTAATTGTGACCTCCCACCACGAAATCAGTCTTAACTCGCAGTCTGTCGAACAGCAGTAGGAGCTGAAAAGGTTACTGAGGGTCTATCTGGGGTGTTTTGACTTTTTCTCAAAATTGATTTCTGTAGACTATAATCTATCCCCCACAGAAATTTTGTTCTTGAAAAAATATTATTAATCAATTTAAAACGGTATTTTAATGCACCGATCGCAGCAGAAAGAACGCAATTTCCTACGAAAAGTACCTCTTTTTGCCTCTTATTATGAACCGTAACATGTGCAGGACCCCCACATGTGATATCTGACAGAAAGCTCTTTGGTGCACCTTTCAGATAATGATAGCTAAATTAGAAACAAACTTGGTCAAAGCCACCAAATAAAGAAATTTAAGGAAAATGTGTCGGAGAGTACACAAAAACTTTAGAGGCTGTTTTCTCAAAATGGCCGTCATACAAATTAATGACTTTAAACATACATAATTTCTACATTATTTTGAGTACAAGCTTTATTCAAGTACCAAAATAATCAGCAGAATGTACACTTTCCAGTGATATGTATATCTCAAAATGCCCAAAATGCTAGTTAAGACTGATTTCGT
>JAPXFY010004336.1:5000-18332 GCA_030674185.1 Monoplex corrugatus | reverse complement strand
TCAAAATTGTGCCATTTGCTGTTATTTTCTTTCCATCTTTCATAAATAGATTCTGTACTTCGATGAATTATTTGCCCTTGCCTCTCATATCTGGTTTGTCATGTGTTTGTCCTACTGACATAACGTCTGTCGTGCTGATGCTTATATTTTCATACCATATTTTGATAGCTGTTATGTAGATTGTTTGTATATTTTTGCCGCTGTCTTGTCACAGAAGTGTTTTAACAAGATAAATAAATCAATTTCTGCCTACTGAGACATGCACGACAAAATTTTCTTGCCAGTTCTAATTAACAGAAATTACACAGAATTCATGTCCCAAGCTGAAGATAACTAAACAACGGAGCACTTGATTCCTGCAGTGTTTACACATACAGTCACATCAATACACACGTACATATCAAAATTCCCACACCTACCCAACACACAAATGACCAACCAACCAAGAATAACACAACAAAACAAACAAACATAACCGATATATAAACAAGACCTATAGCCTCAAAGTGCCGACAATAAACACTCACATCAGTACACACGTACATACCATTACTTTATTTCTCTACTAAAGTGACTAATAACGGTGAAGCCAATGGGAACTAGAAACACACAAAAGTAGAATCACAACGCGTATTTGATAGAACAAACGAGGAAAAGCAAACATTTTCGGTCAAGCTTATACAAAGATCAACAAAGACTAAATGCACAAAACAGTGAAAAATCAGTAGACTGTTTTCCTAATGTTATATTGAGCAGGATCATTTTCAGCTGTCAAGGTCAACTGATTTAAAGGATAATTGATTTTTTACACAGAGACATATCGGCCAAGTAAAGCTTTTAAGCTGATGGAACAACTGTCAAGAGTGGCGCCTAGGACTCGTGGTTGTCACACTTAAATACGTAGTTTACGTTGTTAGTGTGCAGACATGGGGGATGGGGCTTGTTCCCTGTAATGGAGCTGATAGGTGAAGATTAGAAACAAGACAGGCGGCCACATAAACACTGCAAATACGTCATTCTGCTCAGTTGTCTACATTGTATGTCAGTCTCTGTTTTAGGGGGAATTTTATTTCAGAGAACTGTTGACAGTATTCCACTAAAGGATATCATAAATGTTTAACTGATTGATTGATTCTGGAGGAAAAAGATACAGGGATTCTGAAATAACAAGTTCAAGTATTCAGACACATTTACATTTTGCCCAGTCTTAGACAACAGGACTGTTTACGATGATAGAAGCGAGTTGGATGGACAGGTCAATGACGTCAGATAACAGGCCATTGTGTGTTTAACCTTGCAGGGCAACTTGCATGGAAACAACAAGAGATGGAACAAACCGATCAATGAGAGATGATAAATACACACGGACAGGTTCAACAGCTATTGCGTTCTTGTTTTGTCTAGCTTCCTGTTCTTCATTTCCTCTCGACCTTCAGTTTGATAACGAACTACTCTGCCTGTAGGAACCAATATGGTAAAACTCTTGTATACCCAGCAGGTTTGCCTAATCTCATTCAGGGTTGGTCAAGGTAAAGCTGTGATATATAGGAGTGAGATTAGACCCCAGAATGCTGATCTGAAAACAATGAGGTCGGAACCATGGCCTTTTTCAACAATCTTGTCATTACATGACATTAACAGCAACAGCAACAACAACTATAATAATAATAGTAATAATAACAATGATGATGATGATGATAATGATAATGATGATTGTGGTGATAAGGTACCAAATCTTGATGTAAAAATCAGATCAAAGCGCGCACTCTCATCATTCACGAAAGCATTCATTCACAATCTCTAGGGTACAAAGCACACGTAAATCGGGAAGAGGAGGACAGCAGGGAAGAGTGACGAACGATGGGAAATCACTGCTGGACAAAAGGTGTCTTCAAATAATTCTCCTGAACGGTCATTATCACTCAACACCACCATTATTATGATGTTGTTACTGTGATTACCAACACACACACACACACACACACACACACACACACACACACACACACACACACACACACACACACACACACACAACACACACACACACACACACACACACAGACATAAAAGCACACACAGTCTAACCCATATGCACACACAGACACACCTACATATACAGAAACGCACGCACACACAACGCACACCAGACACAATAAACATGTTAGCTGAAACACATCTGATCCTTACTAAACGATGTATCACACAGAAACGTAATGATTCATTTTAAACTTTGTTCAGATACAAAACAACGAAAGCAACCAGCAAACAAACAAATATAACAGATGATAGAGATAAGGAAAATAAAGCAGATGGACGGAAATAAGGAGCAAATTAACTAACACTTCCTGCTATTATTGTTGTTGTCATTTCGCTGTTCGTTTGTGTATTTTCCCTCTCATCAGACAGATCAGTGTCAACACCACACGCCAAACATGAATGGCACTCCCAGCCCAAAGGGCTTGGAACCCCACTGTTTATAAGCAGAAAGTAAACAACATTTAACGTCCATCTATCTCCTGCTGTTTTCAGACACAGACAGGTGTAGACACTTCGACAAGCAAGAGAAATGTTGGTGGCTGAAGTGATGTCTCGCCAATCTGACCATAACAGCCAGAGGACAGACGTTGCCATAGTGACGATCTTTTCTTTCCTGGAATCTTTTGAACATTTCTTGATTAAAGGTTTTTTTTTTCGAACAATCTCTTTCCATAACTATATTTGTGTATTTTAGTACGGTTACGAATGATACGATTCATTCTGTATTTTTGTTTGTCCTTCACACTTTTGATATCACTGTTTTTATGTAATTGCCAAACACTATCAATGTCAGCCTAAACTTTAAAGTCAGTCATTATTGTCTATGTGATACATCGTGTAGTAAGGATGGGGTGTGTTTCAACTAACATGTTTTTTTTTCTTGTGTCTGGTGTGCGTTGTGTGTGCGTGTGTGTCTGTATTTCTGAATATGTAGGTGTGTCTGTGTGTGTTGTTTACTTTCTGCCTTTTAACAATAGAGTTCTTAGCCCACTGGTATACTTTGACCTTACAATAACCCAAGATGTTTGTCGCTTACTTTGTCAGGGTCCTTGACTTCACGCAAAGACTACACGACATTGTATCAGATCAGTTTTGTTTTGGGGCCTTTCCTCTACACTATGTGTTTTATTATCAAACAAGTAGGGGAACTCTACCATTTCTTCACTGACTAATCACAACTGTACCATTCTGCTCTCTAGAGAGACATTTCACGCGCTAATAATGATACTTTATACACTACTGAGGACACAGCTATCTGAAGGGATGCAAACAAACTGAAAAACAAATGAAGAAAAACAAAAACAAGAAACAACAAAAATCCCAAACAAACAAAATCAAAAACAAAAAACTCAGAATTCTTATTCATGGGTACAACATCAAACCTAAAAAAGAAAAGCTAACCTTAAAGACTATGGTTATTTCAGACTGTACTGTAGTCTTCAACAAATCTTGGTGTGTTTCTTGAAAAATCTGTACATTATAACTCATGTTAACTATCTGTGCAAAATGAACCTCCAACAACCAAAAAAAAAAAAAAAAAAAAAAAATCAAGATCCACCTATTTCTGCTGATGCCACAAACAAGCTGTGTGTGTGTGTGTGTGTGTGTGTGTGTGTGTGTGTGTGTGTGTGTGTGTGTGTGTGTGTGTGTGTGTGTGTGTGTGTGTTTGTGTGTGTGTGTGTGTGTGTGTGTGTGTGTGTGTGTGTGAGTGTGAGTGTGTGTGTGTGTGTGTGTGTGTGTGTGTGTGTGTGTGTGTGTGTGTGTGCGCCTTTTATTCTATCTAAACAAGATCACGGTAAGTCTCTTAACTGGGGTTTCCAATGACAAGCTGTCCAAACTCAAACGACTTGAAAACGGTGCAGCTCGACTGTCCAACGGCACAGCACACCGTGCAATGGAAAAGTACTCTTGTAAAAACCACACTGGCTTCCAGTCACAGCGGGCATTGACATGACGTTTCCATACTTTGCTTTTAGTGTTTGAATTAGAATACTATGCATCTGTCAGAACTTCTCCTACCCTATCAACCTTTCAAAACTCTCAGGTCTCAAAGACTTCTCCCCTGACCGTACATCGGTTCTCTGTGCTTGCAGAAAGAAGTCACTTCCTTTTTAGCCCAATACAAAACTCGTTCTCAGTCTCTCTACAGTAAAGCAGTTGTCTGCTTGTTTAAATGAAAAACACATCAAAACGTGCCTGTTTCAAAAACATCTACAAAACTGCATAATATTATACATTTCCGGAGGCCGGCATGTTATAACTCACCTCTAAACGCACGTGCGAGCACGCGTATATGTGTAAATAATAATCATGATCATAATCATATTGTCATTTATACAAATAATAGTAACAAGAATAGTAATGGTAATAATAACAACAACAATAATAATAGATAGACATATAAAAATGAGAACTTCGTGTAAGGGGGTACAGGGAGAGGCAGAGGTGGAGAGACAGAGAGAGACACAGAGAGAGAGACAGAGAGACAGCGACAGAGAGAGAGACAGAGACAGAGAGAGAGACAGACATCAGAGACAGAAGCAGAGGCAGAGAAACAGAGAAGAAAGGAGAACTCAGAACTCAGAACTCAGAAAATGTTTATTGTACATCGGCCTTAGGCCACAATACATGCATGGGGAAGGGGAGGGGAGGAGATCAGGTTTTCTTATACATTCATACAAGTTATACTTTCAAACTGCAGTGAACTCTGTCACATTGTCCCCTTCTATCGTTTACCGTCACATAAGCTGGGATACATTCATCTTTGCATTTACAGTGGTCTTTTCATTTGTATTCTAGTCCATATTCCTTAACTGGCCAGCTAAGAATATTTGTCATTAACCGCATCTATATCATTCATCCAACTGTCAATTTTACAATAACTGGCTATCAGACAAACAAACCATTCAATTAGTGCACAGATCTGACATTTCTTGTACCCTTCGGAGATCATACAGTTGATCAATATATTCAACCACAGGTACTTGACATAAACACTCAATCCATCAATCGATCAACCAAACAACCAATCAATCAAACAGTCAACCAATCAATTAACCAATCAATCAACTGATTTACCAGTTGATCAATCAAAGAATCCGCCATTCAGCCCGTGATTCAACTGACAAATCAGCTTTCAATTGACTGGGTCAGATGCATCATCCAACTGTACAATCGATATCACTTCAGTAACAATCACTTAACGTAATCAGTCCCTCTCTCAATCAATCAATCGATCAATCATTTAACCAGTTAATCAGTCATCCAGTGACTTAATCGACCAGATAACCTAGAATTTAACTGAGTTCAATATATCAATTTGCAATCGTTACTTCAAATAACGCGAATCAATCATCCATACATTCCATAATTCAATCACTGATCGATCACTAGCTAAAACCATCAATCTATAAATCGATCGGTCGGTGAGCCACCCATCGCCATCAATTAACAAATCATATAATCATTCCGTTGTCAGCTAATCATGCGTTCAGTTTATCAATTTATTCACCAGTGAATCTAAACCAATCAACGGAATTAATGTACAATGAAGTGAAACAAGAAATATATGACATAAGAGCAATTCGACCCCAAAACAGTCGGTTAATTGGCAAAAACAGACATTCATAATGCCAATCCATTAATCAGACTAATCGCAGATCAGTCACTCATTTACCAAAACAATTGACATTGAGACAATACCAAATGATCATTCAACGCATATTTAGCATTTCGTGCATCTTTTAGTTCAGAGATAACTCAATCTTCGGCGGTCAGCAATGGTTCAGGCCATAGACTGAATTGAAGGTTATGTATAAACGCACATACACACATACACATCTATATACACGCACACATACATAATCACTCATACATATATACATACATAGATATATATACATATGTACCCACACATATACATAATGTAGATACTATCACCTATATATGCACATAAGTACACCAACGTCAATGTGAATACACAGGCACCTATGCACATGTGTCTCTATATGAGCACCCCTTTCATATTCAAATAAACATTTTTTTTTCTTTACAATTGAAATTAATTATTGTCTGAAAGAGAAGAAAGGAGAGAGGACAAGAGAGAGCGAGAGAGAGAGAGAGAGAGAGAGAGAGAGAGAGAAAAGAGAGAGACAGATAGACAGACAGACAGACAGAGGGAGAGACAGAGACAGAAACAGAGGTCGAGAGAGAGAGAGAGAGAGAGAGAGAGAGAGAGAGAGAGAGAGAGAGAGAGAGAGAGAGAGAGAGAGAGAGAGAGAGAGAGAGAGATTTTATAGATATTTTCTTTTGTCAAATTCTCTTCTTCTTCACGTTTTAATGTTCTTTCAGAAAGCGTCTTTCAACAAGCTTCCTAGTGCGATAAAAGGCAAATATGTTTTTATTTCATTGTGTTCTGTTTACATATCTAATGCACCTGTGTATTTTTTCAGTCCCCAGACTGTGAATCCTATCACGATTCCAAAACTCTTATCTGTTTAAAAAGAAGAGCTGTTTGTTTATTCCTCTGTTTCATTTTGTCTGGCTCAAGGACATTAAGCAAATCATTTGGCTGTACCTTTACACAAACAAGCACAGTGCGCGCGCGTGTGTGTTGTGTATTGTGTATGTGTGTTAACAGTCAGTACATTTCACATTTCACTTAACAGGCAGGACATTTCATATTCTTCTTAGCAGTCAGGACACTTTACATTTTACTTAACTGACAGGATACCTTACATTTTACAGGACATCTTACATTTTACTTAACAGTCAGGACACTTAATATTTTACTTAACAATAAGGACACTACATTTTACTTGATAATCAGGACACTTTTCATCTTACTTCATAGTCAAGACACTATATTTTACTTAACAGCCAAGAATTTTACATTTTACTGTCAGGACATGTTGGTTGCACATTTCTGTTTTGTTTTCTCTGACCATTTATTTATCTATTTTTCAAATTCATTTCTCTTTTGTCACAATGGATTTATCATTCAAAATTCCAGCTGTTCAACTGGGGAGAGCGCATTGTCGCAATGCAGCATCATCCATTTTTCTTTTTATTTATGTATATGCATATTTCCGTTTTCCATGAAAGTGGATTGTTCTGCAGAATTTTGCCGGGAACAACTCCTTTCTTGTCATGGAATCTTTAATGTGCGCTGAATGGGAAATGGAAAAAGTCTCCACTCTTTTTTTTCCCACCAGGCAGGATTTACCCAAACAGGATCAAATCCAGCCCTCCCAACTGAAAGTCCGATGTTTTACCCACTTGACTATTTCATCTATCACATGCAATATATCACTGACTTGTCATTGGGAGCAGTGTATACCACATTTTTTGTATCATTGTAGTGGTCTTCCCATTGGCAGGTTACATACCTCAGTTCGCTGTACATCTCTGGCATGAACACCACCAAAGGGGAAAATACTGCCCACAACAGAGTAAACTGGCGAGAGCGATGCAGATTAGGCACAATGACATTTGAACAGAGCAGAACAGTGACTATTCACAAGAAGAGAGACGGGCGGAAACACAGCCCGAGGCTGCAGGCCTCCTTCTCATGTAATGCCTGCAGAGAAACATGTGCGTCTAAGGTTAGTCTCGTACCCTACACAAAGAACCATACCAGGCAATGAGGGCCAGTATGCCTTCTCATCCATGGGACTAAGGAGGGAATCTATCATCATCATCATTCTAAGTGCTACTGGTCCATCAGATTGAGGAGAGAGTCTGTTATCATCATCATTCTAAGTGCTACTCGTCCATCAGATTGAGGAGAGAGTCTGTTATCATCATCATTCTAAGTGCTACTCGTTCATCAGACTGAGGAGAGAGTATGTTATCATCATCATTCTAAGTGCTACTCGTTCATCAGACTGAGGAGAGAGTCTGTTATCATCGTCATTCTAAGTGCTACTCGTTCATCAGACTGAGGAGAGAGTCTGTTATCATCGTCATTCTATCACCCTCACGTGGTGCTGGTTTATTCATTTAGTTCGCTAAGAACACTTAGCTGTCACTTTCACACACACACACACACACACACACACACACACACACACACACACACACACACACACACACACACACACACCACACACACACACACACACACACACACACACACACACACACACACCACGTGCACGCACACACACACGCACAACCACCACCCCAAAAAAAACACAAAAAACCCCCAAACAACAACAACTACAAAAAACCAACAACAACAAAAAACAAGCAAAAACACACACACAAACAAGCAAACACCCACACCCACATATTTCCTACGAATCGATTTGAATCGACATCCCGTTTCTTTTTAAACGGCTTGGGGACTGAGTTTGAGGAGGCTCTGTGTGTGTGTGTGTGTGTGTGTGTGTGTGTGTGTGTGTGTGTGTGTGTGTGTGTGTGGTGTGTGTGTGCGTGCGTGTGTGTGTGTGTTCGCAGTGCACTGATTGCCTGAAGTCCGTTCTGTATCCCCTTCACACACTACACGGGGACTTTGCGTCTCACCACTTTGCCCAGGGATCTTTGCAGTAAAAATGCGGAGGATGATTCAGATTGGTGTAATTGCATGTACTATGATGTGTGAGCGAATGGTCATCTCGGCAAGATTTGTTCCATGCTCTGTGTAGTCATTTCTCTTCCTGATGGCCTCCTGTGCAGTATCACTCCCTCGCTGTTCTCTGCCCTTTTCCGGACTTCTTGGTCTCCCGTGTCTCCTCCAGTGTGTTAAGGAGATTGTCCTTGAATATCTACCACATTTCTTCTGTTATCATCAATACTCAGTGATGTCTTCATGTTATCCATTTCTGTGATTGTCTTTCGGATCCTGCACCTTTGTGAGATTTTTCATGTTGGTCTACTCAGCTTCTGGGCGTTGCCTTTTTCTTCTTTAAATTTCATGTTACTACTGGCCATTTGTCATTCCGTCTTGATCCATCCTTTTAATTTTCCTTTTGTTTGCTTGAGCAATTATTTATCTGCTACCAGCTAACAAGGCCTGACATGCCAGTCACTGTGAAGTAGTTGTTAGCACAATGGATTACCACCTGAAAAATCGACATCAGTCCCTCCAAAAAATTGTGGGATTTTTCTGCTCGAACCGGCTTTTACCCAGAGGTGCACATGCTATGGGCTCATTGGGAACGTTGAGACCACGCAGTCAAGTCTCATCCACTTGACGGATGCGTCATTGAGGGTGTTGCTGAATTCTTCTGACCGACGCTGCAGGTGTCTGTTTCTCTCAGGCCAGGTTAATGCCAGGATTATTATGATAATGAGCGTAAAGTACAACCCTGTCATGCAGTCTCAGTCCTAGTTGAAAATCTATAGTATCATGATTATCATCCTCATCATTGCATTGTAAAAACTGCCAGCTTCTGGGGGGCAATAAGGTAGCGTAGAAAATGGGACCCCCCCAAACACACACACACACACACACACACACACAGACACACACACAGACACACAGACACAGACACAGACACACAGACACAGACACAGACACACACACACACACACAGACACAGACACACACACACACAGACACACACACACAGACACAAACACAGACACACACACACACACACACACACACACACACACACACACACACACACACACACACACACACACCACACGCAAGAGCTGACATAACTTACCAAAGTCCTGTTGGCCAGATGATCTGTTTCCACCTACCACGATGGGGATTAGTGACTGGACTTGACGTTGGACTTCAGGTTTGACTTTATAACTGAATGACGATTAAAAATAGTGTGGATGCCTGGTATCTTGGTTTGAAAGAAGGTACCAGCAGGCCTGGAACCTCTGACTTCAGTCCTCTAGATTTTCTGAAGTGGTTACCCCACCCCTAGTTCTTGGCCTGAAGTGACCTACTCTGTGTGATCGGGGGGCTAGGACTTCTTTAATTGGCCTTAATCCGCCTGACGTCTTTCGTAGGATACACGGGGTATTTTCTAGTGTGACCTTGCTAAGTATCGCCTCGCCCCGTCTATAGAAACCATCGCTTGTCAGTCCTGAGGTGCTCATTCATCCAGACAAGCTTTATATCTCAGCTAACCTGTAGATCCGCTACATGCCACTGCAAACCGCATGAGTTTAGCCTGGGATGGTCACCCCACCACCAAATTGGAAGTAGTCTCTTCACTGGAAACAAAACAAACAAACAAACAAACAAACAAACAAACAAACAAACAAACAAACAAACAAACAAACAAACAAACAAAACCGGCCGTAATCCTTGTGAGATGTAGCCTGACCATGTAACGGCGAACTCAAGAAATGGAAACATGACAAACAAACAAACAAACAAACAAACAAACAAACAAACAAACAAACAAACAAACAAACAAACAAACAAACAAACAAATGGATTTTCGCTTTACATGGGAGATTTTCGTGTGACGAACACGTCACACGATCATCTGGACTGGCCAAGACCGTCTTGCAGGGAACAGTTCAGGGAGGGAGACGAAGAGGCAGACAGAGAAAAAGATGGGAAGACAATATCAGAGAGTGGACTGGCCTTGAATGGAACATCATTCTGCGGAAAGCTGAGGACCGTGAGGAGTGGAGGAAGTTCGTTGCAAAATCTTCAGTGGTGCCCCAATGGTCAACCAGACTACGGGACTGATGATAATGATGATGATGATGATGGGAGATTTTCGAAGTGGCTTGATGATTTTATCACGTATTGTTGCGAGAAAGGGGAGGGGGAAAAGATGAACGGAGAGGGTTGATGGGGTAGAGATGGTGGTTGAGGGGAGGGGGCAGATTAAATTACGCGTACCTGACCAAGATGAGTTCTTGTATCAATATCGTATGGACTTAAAGCCACAGCACGACTATATAAAGCGCCGTGTGTCCGAAATATCAGCTTCATTTCTAACCCTTGTAACAGCAGACATCACGTCTCTCCAACGTTTTCTCAAATAGTTCAACGCAGAAGCAATAACACAGCTTCATATCTGGTAGAATGACAGCTATTATTACCACCTCATACTTCGTTAAATATAATGTTTGCATTTATGGAAAATGCCATGATAAATTGATAGAAACATTTCAAATCAGGACAGATTTGAACTATGATGGGTGGAGCTAGTGTCTGGCGCGCGCGTCCCGCCTGGTACCACGGACCCAAAAATAAATATTTAGGCCTGTGGCACTGTTTCTTGGGCCACAATAGGGCTGTTGATATATCACTTTCAGACTGACCAAACTGTAATTGTAGGGTCTACCCAGTTTCTCCATGTGCGTATGTGAACTCGCTCTTCTCACCCGATCCGTTGGATCGATTGCCAAGCCTTTCAGTTCGTCCAGGATGGATTCATTGGGCTCAGAATACGCATTTAAACACCACCACCGTGTGGTCATCTAGGGAGAGACCAAGGCTGAGGGAGTAAACCCTGACAGAAAATCACCCCCACTGCCTTGTGGGTAGTCCGGGGAGAACGACAAGGGCAAGCGGACAGTCCGTACAAAAACCAATCGAAGGCAACGGGAAACCACCATCGTATACTCCCAAGTTTATCATGGCCAGCCAAAATACGAAAAAGTATGATAACGACGTAAATAGGGGCTCCTGCGGAGCACCTTAATCCGGTAGGGACTGTCATGTTACGCTGTGACACACGACCGTCAGCAAGCTACTGTGATCACATTGAAAAATATCAAAATTACAACGTGGAATGTAAAGACATCGCTGCAAAGGGGAAAATTGGAAAATGTCAAGATGGAGATGTAAAGTAATGAAAAGAAAACAGACCAAGGGCAACATCAAACTAAATCTTCGACTCTTAAAGACAGATGAAGCGACTCGTGAAAAATTTAAAGTGCATGTTCAAAACAATTTCAGTACTCTGGTAGCAATCACAAAAGTCATAAGATCAATGGCTGACTACACTAACCAAACTGACTCCTATGGTTATCAAGGGAATAACACACAATCATCATCATCAGGTGCCCTGCAGCATGGCGTTGGCGATCAGGGACTTCCATCTGTCTCTATCTCTCGTTGCCCCTAGCATCTCCCCCACACCTCCTCGTCCCAGCCACTCTGCAAGTCCGTCCAGCATTTTCTCCCTGGGTCTACCTGGTGCTCTCTTTCCTCCAGCTTTGCCGTTGTGACCAGGTGCTCCAAATCCCCCTTCCCCATAAAATGGCCAATAAATGTTGCCTGTCTTTTCCTAGTCTCGTTTGTTTTCTTTGCTGTCCATGGAACTCTCAACATTCTTCTTAGAAACCACATCTCGGCTGCCTCAATCTTGTTCTGGCTTTGTTTGTTGACTGTCCACGCCTCACATCCGTACAACAGTATTCGTTCTATATAACATTCAAGAACTCTCTTCCTGATGTTAATTGATAGGCATTTGTTGGTAAGAATGCTTGTCATCTTCTTGAATGCAGTTTTGCTTGGCCGAGTCTGCCGGCTATTTCTGATGTGCATCTGCCGTCTGATGAAATGATTGTTCCCAGGTATTTGAATTTATCAACCTGTGTCAAGGTTGTGCCGTTTGCTGTTATTTTGCATGAGGGGATTTCATGTTTTTTACTGATCACCATGACTTCAGTCTTCCTTGTGTTTAGTTCCAGCCCCTTACCTTTGCTTTCTATTTCTAGTATAGTCACAAGGTTTTGTAGGTCCCTTTCCTTTTCTGCAGTTAGCACGGTGTCATCTGCGTATCGAATGTTGTTTATCATTTTTCTTCCAGGGTCTTCTAGGTTTCTCATGGTGTTTTCGCTGTAAAGTGAAAACAGATCCGGTGACAAAACACAACCCTGTCTGACTCCTCTTTAATGTTTTGGAAAGAGCTTACATTGTTTTCTATTCTCATTGCAGCTGTTTCTTCCCAGTACATATTTCTGATTATTCGTAGATCTTTTCCATCAACATTGAGTCTCTCCTGTTGGTAGATCAATTCATCATGTCTTACTCGATCAAAAGCCTTGGTGTAGTCAACAAAGCATAAATACAAATCCATATTCATCTCAATTGACTTCTCTATGATAGTTCTTAGGATGTATATGGCATTAATAGTTCATTTCCCTTCCACAAATCCACACTGTTCTTCTGCTATTTCTCTTTTGATTCTATTCCTTGTCCTCATCATGATTATTCTTAACAGGATTTTTGTTACATGACTCATCGAACTGATTGTGCGAGTTCGCATTCTATAGCCCCTGCCTTCTTTGGAAGTGCAATGAAAATTGATTTTGACATATATTTGGGGATTTTTCCGGTGTCGTAAATTTCATTTA
>JAPXFY010004335.1:0-18333 GCA_030674185.1 Monoplex corrugatus | reverse complement strand
ATTCGCAGACAAAACGGGAGATGAAAGAGACCGACGCTACTCTGTTGTAATGTGCTCTCTGTCTGTCTGACCACACACACACACACACACACACACACACACACACACACACACACACACACACACACACACACACACACACACACACACACACCACACACACACACTAGCTCAAGTCATGTTCACATCAAGATGTAAGCCATTTCACCAGTTTAACAAATATCCACTAAATCTACTGAAGACTTAAGACCTCGAATACAGCTTCTCCCCATTTCTGCATCAAGTCAATATTCAACAGTCCACGAGTCTCGCCTAGAGGCGTGATTAACCATCATTAATCTTTGTTAACCATCATCATCAATACGGTTTAACTGTCAAGCCATACCAAAACTTCTACAATTAGTTTTTTTAAAAATGTCAAAAACATTATCACTGAATTTTTATCCACACCCCGAAAGACCCCGTTTTCATTAAGTGTGACACGAAATCCACACAAGTGACTGCCCGCGTTCAAGCAAACAGGAACCAGAAAAAAACGTTCTTAAGTACGAGAGTCAAAAGATATCTCCCTTTCCCGCAAGTTTGATGCCAGTTTGACCATGAAAAGTAGTTTTCATTTTCACGTCACATTTGAGTGCAATCTTTGAATTTTAACCTTCCTTTTCCCACGTTTTGCATGATAGTGACTATGGACAGTTCTTCTGGTCACATATTTTTATGACCTTGAAAGCTCTCCCAGTTCAGGACACTCATCACTGTGTTAACGCCTTATCGGCATAATCAGCGGTACCGGTATGAAAGCAAGTGTTTTCCAGTCCACACATCCCGACTAACTTCTCCCCAAGATCACTTAGCGTTGGCCTAGTGTATTCCTGGAGCCACATGTGTGACGTGAATCCTTGACAAGGGCTTAGGAAGAAAACCACAAACCGGATCTGTTACATACATGTATTTTGTCACTGGCGCCGGTGGTCAGCCAGCGCGCATAGCCAAGCAAAAAATGATACGATCCACTTGATATTTCGTGCATATTTTTTCAGGTTTAGAAACGTCACAAACCTACTCATACATATTGATATAAAGATATTTTCTTTATGCAAATTAGTTTCAAATGGGACTGCCTACCGAAATGATGAAATAGCTGCAAACAACTGGCTGGGGTGAAGACAACTCACCGTCCACAGTAAAAGCAGACGAAACCAAAAGTAGGTTGACATTGGGAGGCCAAATTGTACTAAGCACTTTTCACAAAGTGCATTAATAACTTAATCGTGACCTTTCATAGTGTAAACATTCATAATCTTCGAGGCAATATACTGAAACATTTCAGTTTTAGATTTCATAGATACTGTTGTGTATGCCGTTTTCAACAAAATATACCGATACGGCGTTAACACACGTGTTATACGAACGATATGAAAACTCCACCATTTCACAACACTCAGGCCTAAGCGCGATTCTCTCTCCTGTCACACGTTTTCGTACCGATACAGCCTTTAAAAATACCCCATTTCACGACACGATTTCTGCAAGTATTATAACGAGAACGAAATCCTATAAATCGTGACATGTTCGTTGTGAGCGTAATGACCTTGAAAGCGCATACACATGATATATGCTTTGTCACAGACTGTTATAAATATAACATTATCATTATCATCATCATCATTGTAATTATCATCATCATCATCATCGTCGTCGTCTCCTTTTCACGAGGCTTAGTGACAGTATACATCGTGACGCTTTACCGTGTTGTCAGTGTAACCTTAAAAATCTGCACAGTCAGTATTCTTTCTCAGGCTGATGGAGATTTGCTAATAACAGCAAAATTGCCAAGACATTTTCAATTTTTCATGTCTGCAGTTGCCGAAAGCAAAAAAATGCGTCATGCCCATTTTGGTTTACAAAAAATGTCACAAGCCAAAGTTCATTCAGTTCATATTGCTTATAGCCCAGCAGACTACTAGAGCCATATCAGGGCCAACACCACGTCAAAAAAAAAATAACCCATAAAGATAAAAAGTTAAAAACCATGCTCACTATTAACCTTGCAAATCTAAAAATGCGTTTAAAGAAAAACAGACGTAAAATCATTCAAAAACCCAAAAGATATTTGCCGACGCATTTCTGTTTATTAATAACACACAGATTGAGAAAGAAAACAGCAGTCCAAATGGGAATGACGGACAGAGAGAACCATAGAAAAGAAACGCACAGACAGACGTACAGAGAACCACCGGGAGCGTGTAAATTTCCCCCACCCATTTAAGAGTGACTTCCACACGCCCAGACCGATTTCATCAATACTATTCATAAAGGGTACTGAAAACCCAAAAAAAAAATGCCTTTTAAGACATGGGTTGAAACTGACCACAGGGGTCACATACACAATTATAAGGGTACTAATAATGATTATGGCCGCTCCTATTTGAACTTCAAATCCCCCCCAAAGGGCGATCCCGGGGCTATAAAAATGTTCTGACTTTTTTTTATGCACAGGTGAACGACTTGCTGTAAAAACAAATACAGGTACAAAACAGTACTGGATTTAAAAAACGAATACTGAAAAAATGGAAATTTATGACAACTTGCCAGGGGCGCGGTAGTCACGATGGTAAATGTTTTGAATTGAAATCAGAAGGTCCTGGGTTCGATCGCCTAGACCCCTTTCACCGGGCGGGTCAAACACAGGTGCGATTTTTCACCATTTTCCAGGTCCACATTGTGCAGACCTGCCAGTGTCTGACCCCCCCCGTTGCACGACATGCAGAATATCAAATATGTCCGTACAAGATCTTGTAAGTCATGTCAGGGCTGGCAATAGGACCAAAAACAACCAGACTCATTTCATTTCAATTGCTTATAGCCCAGCCGACCATAAGCCATATCAGGGCAAACACCACGTCAAAAAGAAAACAACCAGTTAAGACAAAAGACAACAGTTAAAAACCATGCTCACCATCAACCTTGCAAAACCAAAATGCTATTAAAGAAAAACACGTAAGATCACATCAGGTGAAATCTATTGATCTCTTGTAAAAACTGAAAATTGCATGAGGACAGACGTCCAACAAGACGCATGCACGCCCACCAAAGGTGCAGAGTAAGTAAACCATCATAATGGAAACTGGTCAGTCAACCCGCCTAACAAGCTCGAGTTCTTCGCGCTCCATCCATAAGTGTGTGTAATGTGCAAGAGTTTGACAAAGGCCGGTTGGCCGAAAATTTGTACCTGTCTTGTCTTGTTTTTGATATACGCGTTCTGGTTCGGTTTTCTTGTTTTTCTGGTTCCTGTTTGCTTGGACGCGGGCAGTCACACTTGTTTAAGAGTTTGAATGTTCCATTTTCATATTGCTTACAGCCTAGCCAACTACTAAGTCATATCAAGGCTAACAACACGTAAAGGATTGTGAATGAGTGAAGAAAAAAATGCAAAACAACACCGATTTACGACTGAAAACAAAGCAAAACAACCAAAAAAAAAGGGAAAGGAAATTATTTTAAAACGAACCAAAATAAGAATGAATTAAATTATTTTGTTGAAGATCAATTTACTGCGCCCACCAGTTCCATATCCCCCACCTAAATCTGCTACTGGGGGGGGGGGGGGGGGGGGGGAGGAGAGGGATGGGACCCAATGAAAAACTAAGCCAACACCACCAAAAAGACGAAACCTGAAGAGGGTATGAACAGGCCAGTTTTTACAAACTTGTGGGGTGGGATTGAACGGGGATTCCAAAGAGTTCATTCAGTTCAGTTCATATTCTTGTAACCCAGCCGACTACTAGAGCCATATCAGTGTAACACCACTCAAAAAAAAAACAACCCGTTAAGATAAAAGTTAAAAACCAGCTCACCATCAAACCTTGCAAACTAAAATGCCATAAATAAAAACGGACGTACAGGTGAATTTATTTATCTCTTGTAAAACGGGAAAAATTGCATCAGGCGGACTCTCGGAAAGCAAGGGGTCAAAATCTTGATCCACACCTCTATCAAAAACCAGTTCATTCGTATTGCTTTAAGGCCCAGCCGATAATGATCTAAAGCATTAATTCACCCCGGGCAACAAAAGGCCACTTTAAGATTGTACAACTCGAGACGTCGATCCTGTGTCCCCGCTCTATTTTTTATCCACAAAAACGGGGCCAGACCGCCTATTACTACACCGCACACAGACAGAGAGAGAAAGGGGGGGGGGGGGGGGGGGGGGGGTGGATTATATCTGTGAATTACGGATTTTAAATCTACTGGGTACAGATATCCTACAGCCTAAATGAAATACGTGGTTTGCTTTTTTTTTGTCGACACATTGTTTTCTTTTGACAAAAAATTTTTCAGTTTGGTGTGTGTTGGGGTTTTTTGTGGTGTGTGTTTGTGTGAGCGAGGAGTGAGTGAGTGGTGAGTGAATGTGTGTAGAGAGCGCACAGAAAAAGAGCGGGAAGAGATTGGGGGGGGGGGACCGTAAATAAAACTGATAAACTTCTTGTCAAAAGAAATATACAGTCATCATCCACAAACTTTTTGTCAACAAGAAATATACAGTCATCATCCACATAAAATCCACTAACTTCTTTTCAACAAGAAATATAGTCATCATCCACATAAACTTCGTCAACAAGAATAAAATCTTTCACCCAATAAATTTTGCAACAAAAATATCTCTCACCAAAAAATTCTGTCAACAAGAAATATACAGTCTCTACTCTTCCTTCAACAAGAAAAAAAGTCACACCCCAAACTTTTGCCCAAAAGAAAAAAGTCATCATCCACATAAATTTCTTTCAACAAGAAATATACAGTCTCATCCCAAAAACTTCTTGTAACAAGTAAAAGTATCTCCAAAATAAATTTTGTCAAAAAAAAATTATCTTTTCCAAAATAAATTCTTGCAACAAGAAATATACAGTCATCATCCACATAAACTTTTTGCAAAAAAATAAATCATCCACATAAACTTTTTGTAAACAAGAAATAAAAGTAATCATCCAATAAACTTTTGTCAAAAGAATTAAAAGTCTCCCCACATAAACTTTTGTAAAAAGAAATATACCATTCCACATAAACTTTTTGCAACAAGAATTACAGTCATCTCCACATAAATTCTTGTCAAAAAGAAATTAATTCACCCACAAAAACTTCTTGTCAACAAGAAATATCAGTCTCATCCACATAAATTTTTGTCAAAAAAAATTTTTAGTCATCATCCAAAAAACTTTTGTCAACAAAAAATTAGTCATCTCCACAAAAACTTTTGAAACAAGAAATATACAGTCATCACCCACATAAACTTTGTCAAAAAGAAATAACGTATATCCACTAACTTCTGTCAAAAAAGAAAAATTCCATCACATAAATTTTTAAACAAGAAAAAAGTCATCATCCAAAAAAATTTTTGAAAAAGAATATACAGTCATCTCCACAAAAACTTCTGTCAACAAGAAATAAAAGTCATCACCCACAAAATTTCCCTGTCACAAAAAATATGTTTCCCCACATAAACTTCTTTCAAAAGAAATATAGTCACCCATAAAACTTTTGCAACAAGAAATTACAGTCATCATCCAATAAACTTCCTGAAACAAGAAATTAGTCATAACCCATAACTTTTTGTCAACAAGAAATATACAGTCTCATCCACATAAACTTCTTTCAACAAAAAATATAATCATCCACATAAACTTCTTGTCAAAGAAATATACAGTATCATCCAAATAAACTTCTTGTAACAAAAAATATAGTCTCATCCACATAAACTTCTTGTCAACAAAAAATTTACATCATCATCCACTAAATTTTGTCAACAAAAATAAAAATTCATCACCACATAAACTTCTTGTCAACAAGAAATATAATCATCCACATAAACTTTTTCAACAAGAAATATACTATCATCCACATAAACTTCTTGCAAAAGAAATAAAGTCATCATCCAAAAAACTTCTTGTCAAAAAGAAAATAGCTCTCCAATAAACTTCTTGTCAACAAGAAAATAAGTCACACCCAATAAACTTCTTGTCAAAAAGAAATATACAGTCATCATCCACTAAACTTCTTGAAACAAAAATATACAGCATCCACAAAAACGTCAAAAAGAAATATACAGTCATATCCACAAAAACTTCTTGTCAACAAGAAATATACATCATCATCCACATAAACTTCTTTCAACAAGAAAAAAAGTATCATCCACATAAACCCCCTGTCAACAAAAATAAAAGTCATCATCCACATAAACTTCTTGTCAACAAAAATTTAAAGTCATCATCCACATAAACTTTCTTGTCAACAAAATTCAATCATCATCCACATAAACTTTTGTAAACAAGAAAATAAGTCATCATCCACATAAACTTCTTGTCAACAAGAATATACAGTCATCATCCACATAAACTTCTGTCAACAAGAAATATACAGTCATCATCCACATAAATTTCTTGTCAACAAGAAATATAGTCATCATCAGAGCATGATGACTATGTACTTTGTATTTCATGTTGACAAGTTTCTCACAGGTTTGGCTTTACGTGAGTAATTTCATTTCCATAAATCATTGACCTAATCAATGAATCTCTCTCTCTCTCTCTCTCACCACGCACGCACGCACGCACGCACACCCCACACACACACACACACACCCACACAACACACACACACACACACCCCACACACACACACACACCACACACACACACACAAAACACACAAAACTTCAAAGAAGCTAAACGGATTAGGCATCATGACAAAATAAGATGTATCGTTGATCTTTTCATGGCTTCAGAATACGTCATAAAACGTACAAACCGTGACATACACACATTTGAACTCGCACACCCCACTCTCTCTCACGGAGCTTGCTTTTCATAATTTCAGAATACACAACTGCACATGTGGTAAATACTCTCTCTCTCTCCTCTCTCTCTCTCTCTCTCTCTCTCTCTCTCTCTCTCTCTCTCCCGTCCCTCTCGCCCCTATTTCCCAAAATTCAAATTGCTTATAGCCCAGCCGAGTACTACAGCCATATCGGAGCTAACACTGCGTCAAAAATGGCCTGGTTAGGATAGAAGACAACAGTTAAAAACCCATGCACAGTTTATTCTCGCACGTCTAAAATGCAATTAAAACCGTACTTGGACGTAAAATCAAGTGAAATCTTTTGTAAAAACTGAAAAACTCTTTTCTCTCACACACACGAAACGCACACACATACTTATAGTGAAAAGACGTTAAATCAAGAAACGAACACACATACACACACACATCACAACACATAAAACACACAAAACACCACCGCACACTGATCACAACTGGTATTCGTGTGAAGGGGATATGTTGCCATATACCTCTATCTCGTTCCGTTGAATCACTAAGCGCTTTTAAAATCAAACGATTTATCATCAGTCTGCTATCGTCGGAAAGTCCAAAACAATGGGCTACAGATTACTGGCCCACTTCATGCCCATCGTATCTACCACTGTCCATTGTGTCTAGTTCCTCAGACACGCCGGAAACGGCTGTTACGTCCAGATATACTGTTTCATGTTACAAGTAATCTATCAAGTCTTGTCGCTCGTAACACGTGCTATGCAGACGGTTTTCGCCTCGCACCACCAACAGTCCAATGGCCAACACAACAAGCCATTCTGCATCTTTGCCCTGCTAGCCCCCCTCCCCAACCTCACCTCCCCTCCGTATCCGATTCTCATCGGCGTCGTCAACATCGTGTTGTCTTCGTATAAGGGTAAACAGAAATGCGTGCATTCAGTTCAAGTTCATAGTGCTTATAATACACTATTTATTTATTTATTCATTTATATGAAGCCAAATTTTGATAATTCAAATCAAAGTACACTCATGCACCAGACAATATGCATGCGATCAACGCAGACTGACATGTATATATTCCACATAAACAAAAATTAAAAAGCGGCCTATGCAAATTGAGGGAAAGAGGCAGTTGTACAATTCATTGTCAGGGAAACAGGTGGGTTTTAATTAAACGGGATTTAAAAGCAGAAAGGGAAGGTGGACATCTACTCCACGCAGACGGTCCTGAAACTGCTGAAGAACGCTGGCCAACAGTTGACAGTTCAAATCTAGGGAAAGAGTCAAGTCGACGAAAGATTACCTGAAGCTGAGCCCAAGATGCGAGTTTACGCATACTGATGCCGTCACAAAGGTAGGATGGCGCGCATTGTTGTTGTTTAACCCTGACCCTGCCCTGTCCAACAGCATCCTTCTTGTCAACCATGCTGGACTAGTGGAAGAGCAAAACTTAACCCTTTGACTCCCTCACCCTATCCACCATTCCTGCAGGAACTGGTGGAAGGGTGAGGGAGTCAAAGGTTAAGTTTTTGCAGTTGGTAGATAGGGTGCAGGTGGCAAAGGTTAAACTCAGCCGACTGCGTAGAGCCATACAGGGCTACAACCGCTTCAAAACATACAAACTTCAATAGGAAAAAAAAGGAAAGAAAATTAAGTACACATACAATGTATTCAAGCACACAATCTATGGACATACCCCTGGCGTTGACCACTCCGTCAAATTTATCACACATGGGATTTAAAAAAAACACATGAACACAAATTTAAGCATGCCTAAGTACACTAAACCATAAAAAACAGGCATAAATTACCTAAAATTGCTTCGGCATATCTCTTCTCCCTACAGCCAAAAATGCACTTTATACATGTACCCAATTATCAATTCTAAGAAAAAGTAAGTAATACTTTATCCTGAACACATACAGGTGAATTGACCAGCAAGGCAGAAAATGGCAGTAAGCAAAGGAACTAGGCAAAAACAAAGAGCGTGTACCAAAAAGGGCATCTCTAGCACAGAATTTATCAGGTGGACTAACCATTTGTACTGAAGAGCCCCCTGCATTCCCCACGGGTGCGCACACTGAAACAAATGACACACTGCTTATTATACCCGCCCCAAGAAAGTCATATCAGGACTAAGTTCACCATAATAAAACCCCAACATCATACAGAAACAAGGGTGGAAAAAAAAGGTGGCACACATGCCTGACGAGTCCTATTATTAACGTTTTCTGCTTTCATTGCATATCATGGTCCGCACAGTCGTCTCTCTAGTCAGAACATTACATTTTAGAACATAATGAATCTTGCATACTAGTTAAGATTGTGCCTTTCACCTGGTGAACATCGAATATGCTCATACTGCTATAGCCCAGCCGACTATTAAGCAATATCAGGGCTAACACACGTCAAAAACTACACCAGGTTGACATAATATACAACAGTTGCGGTTTCCCCATGTCTTGATGGAGTTTCATTGGCGGCACAGAGTGGTGTGGAAGGTGGGTTGATTTTGCGTCTTGTGGAGAGGCTGGAAAAACTATTCAGCGCCGGTATCAATTAAAGACTGGCCAGGGAGTTGATCATAAACTGAAAACGTGTTGGAATTTGAAACGCCAGCCCCAAGCACGTTCAACGGCTGGCATTGGTCCTTTCCTGATCATGTGCCCCGTTTGTTCGCTCTGGAGAGTAATGACTAAAACAAATTTGCAACCAGGCTGACAACGACGGGCATCTGGGCCAAATCTCTGACGATATAAAACACACAGAGGACGAACTGCGTTTATGTCTAGCGCACTGACAATGTAGTCATATTTCGTTTGGTCCTCACTAATATACCTCTGGAGCCAAACTGTGCTTCCACCCTGGTGAACCAAACTTATTAAGTTTTGATCCAGACGTCTGGAAGTTTGATGGAAACTGCGTTGACTTGGCGAGATTAAGCACCGAGATTGAGAGCCTGCAGTTCGAGTTGCTAAATCAGCTAGAACAGCTTGAGAAGATAAATCTTGAGCCATATTTACTTTGTTCGGCGTCGGGGTCACCAATTAAGCGTGGTAATAATTTGCAACACAACTTGAGTATGACAGACTTTTTATCTGGTTTCAGAAAGATCGACAGGCAACGTCTGAACAGTTACAATAACAACGGGAAAACAACTCTAAAGTTACAGACAAGAACGGTAATTCAATTCGAAATCTGAATTAGGTAAGTCGCTACAGTCTCACATCCTACAAGTCCCAGCAATCAAGGAGTCTGAACCTCAACGGCAGTATGTCACCAGGTCGAGGAAAATTGAAGCTAGCCTGAAGAGACATGCCATATTATATCAATGGTCATGGAGACACTGACTCCCTCCCCCCATCCACCCACCACGTCATCCCCCCCCCCCCCTCCCACCCAACGCGTCATTTTACAACAGGACTTTACTTTGTGTATACGCTCGTCAAAGTGGTTACTATGAAATAGCCGTTCTGGTGGCCGTAGTTTTTAAGCAAACACACTTAGTGCAAACGTTGGTTCAAGTTCGTATTGCCTATAGCCCAGCCGACTACTAGAGCCATATCAGGGCTAACTGTAACATTACGTCAAAAACGAGAACCAGGTTAAGACATGAGACAACACTTAAAAATCAAATTAAAGAAAACCATACTTGGACGTGAAATCATACCAAGTGAGATCTATCGATCTCTTGTAAAAACTGGAAAATTGCATCAGGAGGGACGTCTCAGAACAGTTTTTTTAAGGAATCCGCCCTGAAGTGCTTTTGTCTCAAATCGTACAAGTCCCAGCAATCGAGGAGGTGGTGTCTGATGCTCAACGGCTCGTCATACGGTACACACCATGCTTCATTTTTTAAAAGATACAAATGAGTGTAGGATGTGTGATCCGTGCGTAACCTACATAACACTGTCTCTTTCTCTTACAATTTCTTTCAGCAGTAAGACTGATAATTTCCTCTGTGCGTACACGCTCGTCGAAGTGGTTACTATGAAACAGCCGTTCTCGTGGCCGTAGTTTTTAAGCAAACACACTTGGTGCGGACGCTGATATGGAAAGTGTCGGAAAATTTCATATGTGATCTGACAATACATCTCGAGCTTGTCTGTCACGATAAGAGGTCTTGTATGAAGACACTGATCTCACTCACTGTACAGCCCTCAAGCTGCTGCTTCGTTGAGCAAAGATAATCTTACGTGACGCTCAGGCTTTGGACGTCTATCCAAAAACAAGTGTGACTGCCCGCGTTCAAGAAAACAGGAACCAAAATAATTATGTTTATTATTCACATATATGTCTCCGTCTTACGGTTTCCTGCAGCAGATGGGAGAATTTCTTTCAGGTTAGGGCGGATTTGGAAAAGGTTGTTATCTGTTCATTCCAATCCTTCTGCCACACATTTCTTACGTAACTGCGTACTTTCGATTTGACATCTGCGTAAGGAATCAAGGATTTAGACATCTTTTCCCTTGTGGCCTTCTTGGCCAGGCAGTCAGCCTTTTCACTGCCTCCAATACCAACATGGCCAGGAATCCAGGCAAAATAATCCTGTAACCTTCTATTTGTAAGAGTAGAATACAGTTCGAAAAACTTCACAAGTTCAGGGTGATAATGTTTCGGCCAGCAATTGCATGCAAAGCAGAAATGGAGTCAGAAAAATTAAGAAACTCGTTGTGTTTGGAATTGGACAGAGTATGTCACCAAGTCGGGGAAAACTGAAGGACTCGTTTAGAGACACACCACATTATGTCAACGGTCATGGAGACACTCCCTTCCCCCATCCACCCACCACAACATTTTACAATAAGATTTTGATCATGTCCTCTGCGTAGACGCTCGTCAAAAGCGGTTACTATGAAACAGCCGTTCTGGTGGCCGAAGTTTTTTGTTAAGCAAACACACTTAGCGCGGACGTTGGTTCAAGTTCGTACTGCTTACAGCCCAGCCGACTATTACAGCCATATCAGGGCTAACACCACGTCAAAAACGACCACCTGGTTGAGATATTAGACAACAGTTAAAAAGTATGCTCACCGTTAACTTTGCAAGTCTAAAATGCAATTAAAGAAAACCATACTTGGACGTAAAATCACCAGGTGAAATCTACGAGATTTATCTCTTGTACAAACTTAAATGTTGCATCAGGAGGGACGTCTCGGAAGAGGGTCTTGAAGGAGTCCGCCGTGCAGTGCTTTTGTCTCGCATCGTACAAGTCCCAGTAATCAAGGTGTCTAATGCTCAACAGCTGTCACACGGTATAAACCATGCTACATTTTTTAAAAGGTACGAATGAGTGTAGGATGTGTGACCCGTGCGTAACCTATATAACACTGTCTCTTTCTCTTACAATTTCTTTCAGCAGTAAGACTGATAATTTCCTCTGTGCGTACACGCTCGTCGAAGTGGTTACTATGAAACAGCCGTTCTCGTGGCCGTAGTTTTTTAAGCAAACACATTTGGTGCGGACGCTGATATGGAAAGTGTCGGAAAATTTCATATGTGATCTGACAATACATCTCGAGCTTGTCTGTCACGATAAGAGGTCTTGTATGAAGACACTGATCTCACACTCACTGTACAGCCCTCAAGCTGCTGCTTCGTTGAGCAAAGATAATCTTACGTGACGCTCAGGCTTTGGACGTCTATCCAAAAACAAGTGTGACTGTCCGCGTTCAAGAAAACAGGAACCAAAAAAATTAATTTGGCCCACTTCTTACTACTGCTCATGAAGTCATGGCATTCCATTGGTCCCCTTCTTACCCAGGGAAGTTTTTAGTCCTGTTATTACCTTTGTTTGGTGTTTGTGATCTTTGTGACCGTGCTTTCGCGCTTGACAAAGTTTTTTTTTTTTTTTTTTTTTTTTTTTTTTTTTCACTGTCAACCTTGCAAATCTAAAATGCCATTAAGAAAAACATAAAATTACATCAAGTGAAATATATTGATCTCTTGTAAAAACTAGAAAAATGCATCAGGAGGGACGTCTGGGAAGAGCTCTTTAAGGAATCTGCGTGTAGTGCTTTTGTCTCACATCGTACAAGTCCCATCAATCGTCGAAGTGGTTACTATGAAACAGCCGTTCTCGTGGCCGTAGTTTTTAAGCAAACACACTTGGTGCGGACGTTGATATGGAAAGTGTCTGAAAATTTCATATGTGATCTGACAATACATCTCGAACTTGTCTGTCACGATAAGAGGTCTTGTATGAAGACACTGATCTCACACTCACTGTACAGCCCTCAAGCTGCTGCTTCGTTGAGCAAAGATAATCTTACGTGACGCTCAGGCTTTGGACGTCTATCCAAAAACAAGTGTGACTGTCCGCGTTCAAGAAAACAGGAACCAAAATAATTAATTATGGCCCACTTCTTACTACTGCTCATGAAGTCATGGGCATTCCATTTGGTCCCCTTCTTACCCAGGGAAGTTTTAGTCATGTTATTATCCTTTGTTTGGTGTTTGTGATCTGTTTGTGACCGTGCTTTCGCGCTTGACAAAGGCCGGTTGGCCGAAAATTTGCGCTTGTTTTGTTTTGTTGGATACGCGCTTACATTGGTTTTCTTGTTCTTCTGGTTTATGTTTATTATATTCACATATATTCAAATATTTGTTTCTACACAGAAAATCAATCGGGATCAGTTCAAGTCGTTGTGACGTATGCTGGGGGATGCTGAAGTTCAGTTCAGTTCATACTGCCTAAAGCCCAGCCGACTACTAGAGCCATATCAGGGGTAACACCACGTCAAAAGGGATACCGAAGGAAGCAGCCGACGTCTTCCAGATGTCATTTTGTAATCACGCAGGCTGGTCGGTTCTTTTGACAGAGCGGTGGACTCTGGATCCGTTATGTTAAATTCAATCCCAGCCCGCAACATTAAACATTGGCCTATTCAAGTTCATATTGCTTATAGCCCAGCCGACTACTACACCCATATCAGGGCTAACACCACCTCAAAAACGACCGCCAAGTTAAGATAAAAAGACTGCACTTAAAAACCATGCTCACCGTTAACCTTGCAAGTCTAAAATGCAACTAAAGAAAAACGGCAACAATGGCCTGTTAGCTTTCCATCGTAGTGTTTCCATCATTCTGGTGGCGTCAGCTTATCAGCTTAGCGTCTCAAAGGTCCACCCTCCACTTTTCCATTGAATACACTTGTCCTGCTCTGCATTTTCCATTGAATACACTTGTCATGCTCGCATTTTCCATGAATACACTTGTCCTGCTCTGCATTTTCCATTGAATACACTTGTCATGCTCTGCATTTTCCATTGAATACACTTGTCATGCTCTGCATTTTCCATTGAATACACTGTCATGCTCTACATTTTCCATTGATATACTTGTCATGCTCTGCATTTTCCATTGAAACTTGTCATGCTCTGCATTTTTCATTGAATACACTTGTCATGCTCTACATTTCCATTGAATACACTTGTCATGCTCTGTATTTTCCATTGAATACAACTGTCATGCTCGTGCATTTCCATTGAATACACTGTCATGCTCTGTATTTTCCTTGAATACAACTGTCATGCTCTACATTTTCCATTGAATACACTTGTCATGCTCTGTATTTTCCATTGAAACACTTTCCTGCTCTGCATTTTCCATTGAATACCTTGTCCTGCTCTGCATTTCCATTGAATACAACTGCATGCTCTGCATTTTCCATTAATACCTTGTCCATCTCTGCTTTTCATGAATACATTGTTGCTCTGCATTTTCATTGAATACTTGTCTGCCTGCGTTTTCCTTGATAACTTGCATTGCTTCTACATTTTCCTTGAATACACTTGTATGCTCTGTATTTCCTTGAATACAACTGTCATGCTCTGTATTTTCATTAATACATTTGTCATGCCTGCATTTTCCATTGAATAACTTGTCATCTTGGCATTTCATTGAATACATTTGCATGCTCTGCATTTTCATGAATCACTTTCAGCTTGTGATTCCATTAATACACTTGTCTGTTGTGCATTTTCATTGAATACATTGTCAGCTCTGCTTTCCATTGATACACTTTCATGCTTGTGATTTCCATCGAATACACCTTCCGCTCTGCATTTCATGAATACACTTAACACTCTGTCATGCTCTGCATTTTCACTGAATACACTTGTCTGCTCTTCATTTTCTATTGAATACACTGAATACTCTGTCTCCTGCATTTCCACTGAAACCTCATGCCTGCAATTTCCATTGAATACACTTGTCATGTTCTACATTTTCCATTACAATGCCTTGATGATGACGATGAGGATGATAATCATTATGCTATGGAGTTCCAGCTAGGATTGAGACTGCTTAACTGGGCTAACTTTAACATCACAGTATATCCTGGCACCAACCAGGCCAGAAAGATACAGACAAATGCGGTGTTTATAAGATTTGAGCAACACTAATGCATCCATGAAGTGGAGGACACTCGGACTGTGTGGTCCCATTCTTCCCAATGAGCCCACAGCATGCTCATTTCTAGGTTGAAGCCGAAAAATTCCACAAAATGATTTTTGAAGGGAATAAACAGGGTTCGGATCCACAGCCTTCCAGCAGTCGGTAGTCATTTGCGCTAACCATTACACCACGGCGACAGGTTCACTCCGCACTTCTGGTTCTGTCATCGTTTAAATCCTCTTTGAAAACAATTCACATCTTGAGATAAACATTCCTTTCATTGTCCCTCTTCTGTTGAATTTGTGTGACAGTGTTGGCGAGACAGTTATTTTTTGTTCATAGCCCAGTCGATTAAGTAGAGCCATATCAGGGCTATAATTGTTTCAAAACATAAGGAAAACTTCAACAGGGGGGGTGGGGAACGAAAATTTAAGTAAAACATATCAGTGCATTCGGGCACATAATGTAATGACATGCCCTTGGCGGTGACCACTCCGTCCAATTCATCGCACACGATTAAAAAAAAACAACACCTGAACACAAATTTAAGCTTACCGAATGACACCAAAACATGTAAACACGGGCATAAATTACCTAAAACTGCTTCCTCATATCTCACCTCCTAAGAGCCAAAAATGCATTTAATACGTGTACCTAATTATCAATCCTAAGAGAAAGTACCCCAAAAGACTTTATCGAATACATACAGGTGAATGGACCAGCAAGGCAGAAAATGACAGGAAGAAATGACAGAAAGCAAAGGAACAAGGCAGAAACAGACAGTGACAGAAAAGAGTAAAGTTCTAGCACAGAATTTCCAGAAGGTGGGGATACTATTCATACTGACAGAGCCCCCGGCATCCCCATGGAAGGGGGGGGGGGAGGGATCAGGGCTATAACCGTTTCGAAATATACACAATACTTAACAGGGGGTAAAAAAAGGGAAAAAGAATTAAGTCACATATCAAAGCATTCGCGCACATAATCTAAGGAGATGCCCATGGCGTTGACCACTCCAGCGAGACAGACAAAGTTAAGCTCATATACTTCAAAAACCCAACCACGGGTAACGAAGCAAGCATGAAAAAACAAACGAGGCGAACTTACCTCCCGCCACTTGGCCACTCAACCGTCCCGACCTCTGGCCCGGCCACCCGTGAAAGCTGCCACCCGATCTGTTGTCGACGACAATGTTCCTTCACTCACACAGCCCGTCCACCCATGACAGACACTGACAATCATATAATCCAGTCTAACGCCACAGTAGCTTCACAGTCCAAGACGGGTGGGGCTATCCACAATGGAGATATTGTCCCAGTCTTCCAACAGTTCCCGATTAAACGTCTCAAAACCTGGAAATGTAATAGCGCCAAGCACTAACTAATCTTCGTCCGTACGCGAGTACGACCAACTCTTCGTAGTCCGATGTTCTCACGTATCACTCCAAATCTGCCATAACTTTGGTTACATTAGCACATGTAAGTGTACTATCAACGTCTTACGGACAGCGAAAAAAACACTTTAGCTGATACTTTCCTTTCTCCTCTCAGCGAAACAATACTTTAGCAGATAATCACTTGTCTATCTCGAGAAACTCCACTCACATTCTTCTGAAAGATTCCCAAGAGGGTTAAATTTATTTTTATGCACATAGGGCCTAAGTATTTTGTTTAAAAGTATTTCCTTCACAATACAAAGTACACCTAAAATCTTGCACGTAAACCTACGCCCTAATTGTCCTGTAAAGATCAGTTCCATCACCCTTTATTTTGCATCATCATTTAAAGTAGTCTGGTTGGCGACAGCCTTCTAACATACCTTTAAGTGTCTTGCGTATCCCATCAAGAAGGGGACTGAACCCAGTCGCATCAGAGTGGTGGACCCACCAAAGACGAATATTAATAGATGAGCTGGTACTACCGGAACATTGTTATTACATTGTGGACCAGTGTAACCAGTACACACATGGACCAGTGTAACCAGTACACATGACAGTGAACCAGTACACACATGGACATGTAACCAGTACACACAGAGTCTGCCCAAAGCCAAGACGTAACCCCGATGTGCAGCAATACTGAAATAGTGAACGCTATCCTTGATGTTCGTACGCAGTCCTTTCTACATCCTGACTTAGATACACATGTAATCAAGATTATTCCAATGACAGGCTGATTAAAATACCAGTATAAAATATAGACTAGGTAAAACTAGGCTAGGTAGGGCCTCAGAACTTGGCCAGCTCATGGGTTTATGCGCAGGCTTAAGGCTTGTGCCATGATCACCATACACATGGCACCTGTGACGTTAGTGCATATGAAATTCGTTCCCAGCGCGACAAGTCGTCTTGAGAAACTGAAACAAACTGAAAACGAAACTGAAGTGCGTATTCCGATTCACATCATATCTAAAATCCACGATCTGTGGTCAGCAGCTATATATAAGGGAAAAAACAACCCATTTCCATCCGCTAAACTTTAAGATTCCGGCCGGATGACAAAACTTGAGAAGTGGCAGAGAACACAGTGCAGAGCGTGTACCCCATGTTTGATCTCTCGTCTTTTTGACTCGCACAGCTCGCTGGGTCACACACAGCCACTTGCACCGTGTGTGTTTTGGTGATGCGCTCTACGCGCCATCTGATGTGGTGAAAACAAGGTTGGCACAGCTATGTATGAACGAAGGCTGGGAGTGTGGTGGCGGTGGTAGTGGTAGTGGTGGTGGTGGTGGTGGTGAAGGTCGTGGGTAGTAATAGGTGGATAACTGGCTTGTGAGCCAGTGGCGCGCGCGCCGTGGTCGCCGGCGGTCGCGTGTAGCTTTCGTCGCCGTTGATGATGTCCCGATCGGACTCAACATAGACACCGTTTCTAGAATAGTTATAACTTTTGTCCGTCTTTCTTGTTCTTTCTTCTCCCAGTAGAACCTCTTTTCTGTATTGTGAATCGCTAGGGGAAAAATAAAAAAACTAGGGTTTGACGAGTTTTTTCTGAAGGGGCTTTAAAATTTTTCCTGTCATTCCACATAATGACGTTTTTTTAAAAACCCGCCAGTGATGTTCTAAAACTTTATGGGCGTTCTGTATGTATACGAAATAATTGACCCCCCAAAGC